>JAJJWM010000205.1:0-67250 GCA_021655865.1 Fusarium guadeloupense | reverse complement strand
GCCGGGCTGCTCAGGCTCCTCACCCTCAACGGGCTTGGTCTCAGCAGGAGGGGCAGGAGGCTGCTCATAGCCGGGCTGCTCGGGCTTCTCATCGGTTTGAGTCTCAGCGGGGGGAGGAGGCTGCTCATAGCCAGGAACCTCGGGCTTCTCGCCCTCAACAGGCTTGGTGTTGGCGGGAGGAGGGGGCTGCTCGTAACCGGGCTGCTCAGGCTTCTCACTGCCATCAGTGGGCTCGACAGGGCAGACAGTGGTAGAGACAGCAATGGTCTCAGTGATAACAGAGGGAGTACCGTCGTGGGTAACGGTCTCGACGTTGGTGCTGTAGATGGTGGAGGTGGTGTAAGGGACCTCTGAGGTCTCGACACCCTTCTGGGCAGAAGTGACCTTGGGAGGAACAGGGTAAGAGGTGGTGCTGACAACTGTGGAAGAAGCAGGGCAGTTGGTAACCTCGGCACCGCAAGAGGTGATGGTAACTCGCTTAGTTTCGTATACGACCTCTTGGGCCAGGGCACTGGAGGCCAGGACAGCGGCGGCGACTTGGTAGCGCATCTTGGAGATTTTGGTAAAAGTGGTAAAGAAAGTCTTAAGCTACAAGCTCAAATAAGAAGTTGATTTCGAAATTGGTGAAAGAATGGACGACCTAGGTCAAAAGTTTCTGAAACTGGCAGCTTAGAAAGGTTGGCTTATTGGGCTGGAGAAGAAAGAGAAGAACGGCCAAGCCAAAGGTTGCAGGAGGTCGCATTTTAATAGCCATATCCATCCACAGAGTAAAGCATCAACTCCTCACGTTAGGCGGAGATTACGTACCATCCAGCATCCAGGAGGTCGAGCATTCTGGCATCTGGGTCCAGGGGGGGTACCAGCGAAAAACACAAACTTGGGATGAAGTGTGTGTGATCCTAGCAGATGGCCCATCAAAGCTGGGGGAAGCCATGCCGCTGCCCCGGTCTTTCAAAGTCGGTCACCCATATCATCCTTGAAAGCTAGGTGTTGGATCACCATGAATTCTGGGTCACGGACCATGGTCCATGACTAGGGACGAGGGGCACGGCAGATATTGATACAGTATCTGCATACTGTGATGTTGAGGGCTGCTGTTGTGAATGTGAAGGTTTTGCAGACTTTCTTGGAGATGGTACTGATGCGGAAAGCCTCAGCCTCTGCATTGAGCTGTCAGGTCTGAGAAAAGCTTGTATCCATCGATCTGCAGGAACAACATCTTGTCCCTGGCATTAGAAAACGAGGTATCGAGTGGCAACTTTTGGTCGGATAACATGAGTGGACTACTCAAGCGACACCCTTTCATTCTCCTCTTCATCTCGGTCGTCTAAAGTGGGTTCCGCCACACTCGGCGATCGGCAGGCCTGGTTTGACCGCTGAGTGGCTGTTTGGCCGACCAAGAGGTTGACATTGAGCGCCAAGTCGAGCGAATAGTTAGTGAGGGTTGAAACTGCAGACAAGTTAGACAGAAGCACAAGGCTCTGAAAACACAACCGCAACTCACCTTGGAAAGGCTGCTGAGAAAAGCCGTCTATGTCTTGCTTCCTCCCACTGTGCCTCGTCTGCCTCATTAGACCACGGCATATGAGGATCGATGCGTGGTGCATGTTGATCAAGGAGAGTTGGAGTAGGCGAAACCAGGGTTGAGGGCCCTGCACGAATCGGAGACGTTAGTGGGCAGGCTGCTAGTATCGATCCAGTGCACCTTCCTTTGGAGGCCGACTGCCAAATGAAAGGACTTGTGCAAGCCTCCATCTTTTTATGCAGGGGTAATTAGCCTCGCATAAAACTTAGACCTCAATACAAGACCACTTCATCTGCCTTATGGATTTCTTGCTAGTATGTAAGAGAAAATGTCACCTATGTGCAGTAAGTCAAGATGAAGAGAAAATCAGCATGTAGTTGCGGCATAATTTGAAGTAGTTAGTAGCCAATAGATTGGCCATTGAATGTTGTATAAAGCTCATAGTACACCTGATTGGCTTATATCTGGTTGCACAAAATCTGATACACACTAAAACGCTGTATGGAGCCTCAGGGGACAGGGTTCTGCCTCAATCATGGACACTTGCAGTAGGAACTTGCCGGTTGTTCCACGGGCCAGCTTCTTCTCAAAACTTGGCATTGATTGGATCATCCGTCTAAGCTTACACAATCTACCTAGGTACCGAGAACTATTGAAAGTCAATGCTGGACAAGCAATGATCTCTATCAAAGCCTTGCCCAAGATAGAACACCCACTGACGCTTAGTGCTCAGATCTCATGAGCTTGTTTCTTGCATGTGGACATGAGGGAGGGTTGAGGATGCAACATCATAATAAAACGAGTCAATATCGAACCGAGATCAGATGTTCTAATTGTATTAGCACAATACACACCAATTTGCAGGCCTATAGGATTTGTATTTCGGTTAGAT
Source organism: Fusarium guadeloupense (assembly GCA_021655865.1). NCBI lineage: Eukaryota > Fungi > Ascomycota > Sordariomycetes > Hypocreales > Nectriaceae > Fusarium > Fusarium guadeloupense. Next base: position 64,833 of record JAJJWM010000205.1, on the reverse strand, counting down.
TGTTGGCATTTCACCCAGGGAAATTGGTAGTTGCTAGGACAAACAAAGGTCTCTTTCCATGAATGCTCTCGGTGAAGACCGAAGTATATTTCTTGATCAGACATTTCCAAGGCGGTAAGGGCGATCTCACGTCGCATTGTGAGAGGCCTCAAAGGCTCAAAGTTGGCGTTCCGCTATGGCCATGAACTACAGTCCTAGCTTCGTCCAATGTTGGGCCTCGCACGAGCGTTTATTCCCGCGTGCCTCGTTCCCCTTGTCACACCATGCGATATTAGTTTATTGCTGATCCAAACGCAGCTTTCCAAGCTCATGACGTCGGAATGCAGTTTCAAACAAAAGAACCATGAAATTCGCGTCTTACGCGGCTCGTGGTCAAAGATCCACTATCTCCGACAATCTGCCCGGCTGCGCATCTGTATCTAATACATCCAGGGCAACGCGATCACAAATTGTCGTCTTAAACCTTGATGCCAGCTAATTACTTCGTCAGCTTGTGGGGGAGTGATCTGTTCTATTCTTGTCTTCTGTCCTACCATGTCTGTACTGTTTGCGTAACGATAGGCTTTGTACGGAGTCCAGAGCACGTCTGTAATCACCACTTCTGACCTTTTACAAAACTACTACATACCCCTGCTGAACCCTTGCTGGCACTTGTGTGGTGTTGGCTTTGGGCTCTGCCGGTAGTGGCTTGCCGCCTTCTCCTGACGATCATTCCGCCTGTCATAGAAGCTTGGCAACGAATAGACTGTAACTATGAACTATGGGGCATTACCAAAGTCTCGTATTTTCGCTCAGTAGCATTTTAGGTGTCTCGTCCTCCCCGTTATAGGAGACTCGAATTCTTTGCTGACATAGGTACATGATAGTGGATAAGAAAGCCACACCAGAGCAGCTATGGTATAGACATCCTGCTGGTGCACACTAAAGAAGGGAGACAATTGGGGAAATGAAGCTGACGACTCGTTGTCTTTTAGACCGTCCTGCTCCATATATCACGGCGCCGTCGCCCACCAGATATTGATGGAAGCGCCTGTCGTTGTTGATCTTTGTTGTTTCAGTAAGCATATTGACGATCGTCACTTTTTTAGGAAACACAGCCAGTGGCCCACTGGCGGTTAACCATCAATTCACGTCATGCGCTGAATTCGTCGACCAGCGATGCCTGCCTTGCTGAATATTTGTTTCATTTCAAGATCCAGACGGCGGCTGCAATGCCGAAGTATTTTCCGAACGAAACATCGCTTGCCCGATCGGCCTCTGGGTTTTCCAATTCAGTCCTCTTGAAAGAAGTTCAAAACCAAGGCCGTTATGCGAAGCGTCCACTGACAGCTCTTTGCTGCCTTAAACGATGGTAATATCTACAGCTTTATCCCTCCGGCATGATTGAGTGGCAACTTTCTTTCGCTTCAGAAAATCGCATAGTTTCATGCGATTAACAGCATATTATACCCTTGGTACAAACCGTCCCCAATGGAAATCTACACTTTAAGCAGGTCTCTCGTAGAGTCCATGAATAACAAACACGTTACCGAAAAACAATAGCGCTCTCGATAATGTGCCCGAGCTCTTTCGAATCAGCAAACAGCTTGAATACGCCGATACAGTTATATCTCCCAGAGTTGGGTCCTCTGTGGAAGCATACCTCCTGCTCTCTTGACTTTGCGAAAACGAAAGATCGCAGCACCTTCATCTCAGCATACCACAAGTTGTGGCGAACGTTTTACTAACAGCATTGGAGCAGCACTCGCGAGCTTGACTTGGCCATCTGAGTCAACCTAGTATTGATAAAGAAACAATGTCGTGCTCGAGAGAAGCGCGAGATGACCGACATTACAGCGTGGAGTAAAAGTTCCAAGATTCGTTCCTTCGGCTACCGACTATGGGGATTCGAGTGGCCTACCTAAAGAGTGGTAGGGTTACCCCGCTGTGGGAGTAGGGCTAAAGATGCTCAATGCCTCGACAAGCTGTGGTAGATGGTTGGGTTTGGAGCTTCTGTTAGAAGTTCTTATGTCTGTGCTAGTGAGGCTATTCCGAAATACTCATATCGGACTGATGTTGTGGACGTCCAGGTGGTCTGGTTCAAAACGAAACCTCGTGCTGTTTGAGGCGTATTCTCTCCTAGATCCCGCGTAAATCCAGATGTTCGGCTTCTCCCATAAATCACGAATGCGAGGACATACAGTCGAATCTGATGTCTTGTTCGTCGTGATATCAATCATCAAAGTGAGGTTCATTGTTGAACTAAGTAAAGTGCAAAGAGGGTGGCGTTTTGCCGAACATGTACCGAAGAGATACCCCACATTCGACACAAGAAGTTCAGCGCACCGACTTTTAGAAATAGCACATCTCGAGATAAAAACGCAGTTTGCACACGATATTCGCCTTCAAAACCAACATCGCCGCCTCAAAAATCTCCTATTTGTGCCCATCTCAGCTCCTGCCATCGCTGTTGCTTCTGGAAAAGCTCTAAAAGAATCAACTACACCCCTGCTCGCTGTACAGCCTCATCCAATCCCCATCTATCTACGGTACTTTTAGGCATGACCCCTCGGTAGCCTTGTTCCGCCTTGTCGTTTCTATCATAACTATGCTGGATGCTGTGTACCTAAAGCTGCCGGAGTTATAGCAGCATCGTCCATACTTGAAGAAATATCTCTCCTTCTCCTCCTCTCTGGTGTTTGTCTGATCATGGAAGCTCAGGTGAGTTGATGCGTTGCTCTTCCATTGCCTTTGTCCCATGACGCTGGGGTTATGTTCTCGTGCCCCGCCATTTCAGGCGTCACTTTTGGCTATAGCCTGGCCGCATCGGCTCAATATCCAACCTCTCGAGGCCCGACCCAACAGAATGGACAACATGTGAAGCTCGGTAATAAAGCATGTTATCTTGCTGCTAACCTTTATCTCAATGGCTCAGATCGAGAATGCCGTCGGGATCCTCTCGAACCCCACCTCCGATCAATCGTATAAAGAACAAGCTTTCGAATACCTAAACCAGCTACGAAATGATCCCTCGGGATGGCAAGCTTGCACTACCCTCTTCGCCCGAACACCTCGAACATCAGAAGTCGTGCGCCTGGTCTGCCTTGAGGTAGTCAACTATGCCGTCCATACCCAAGGTCTTGACTCGGCAAGCCTTGGTTTCCTTAAAGATACACTCCTTCAATACTGCCGCCAGACCTACGGCCCCAATGCTCAGCAAGAAGCTGACCCTGCGCATCTTCAAAACAAGCTCACACAAACATTGACGTACTTGTTTGTCTTTCTTTACCAAGATGGATGGCAGAGCTTCCTTGACGACTTCCTCGAGTTGACAGGCATCTCTTCAAACGCCGACAATGTCGCGGGCGTTGTTTTCTATCTCCGAATCCTCGGCTCTATCCATGACGAAATTGCCGATATGCTTCTGTCACGGCAGAACAACGAAACAAAGCGAAACACAGAGCTCAAGGACCAGCTCCGAGCCCAAGACATGCACAAGGTATCCGAGTCATGGAAGCAACTTCTTACAAGATACTCGACCAACGATACCGTCGTAGAACTCGTTCTCAAGGTTCTGGGCAAATGGGTCAGCTGGATGGATATATCTCTGGTTATCAGCCAGGATATGCTCGGCCTCCTGTTGCCAGTAGTCGGACGGCCAAACACTTCGGGTGGTGAGGACAAGGTCCGTGACACCGCCATCGACACCTTGAATGAGATTTGTGGCAAGAAGATGCGTTCAGCAGACAAGATGGAGATGATATCCTTCATCAACCTGCAGGAAATTGTCGAACAGTTAGTTGCTAGCCCTTCCTTGAGCGAGTACAAGGGAACCTCTCGATACGACACCGACCTGGCCGAAGCAGTTGCCAAGTTAGTAAACACGGTCCTCTCCGACATTGTGCGGGCTCTCGAGGATAGCCAGATCAGTGATGATACCCGCGCCAGAGCCAACCAGCACCTCCAGGGTTTCCTGCCCTTCCTCCTGCGCTTCTTCTCTGACGAATATGATGAGGTGTGCTCATCTGTCATCCCTGCTCTCACAGACTTGCTCACCTTCCTTCGTAAACTCTCTGTCCTTCACCAAGACTACGCCGGAATGCTTGCGCCTATCCTAGATGCCATCATTCACAAGATGAGATATGACGAAACATCCAATTGGGGTGATGAGGCCGAGCTCACTGATGAGGCCGAGTTCCAAGAGCTGCGTCGCAAGCTGCAGAACTTGCAAAAGTCCATCGCTGCTATCGACCAGCCTTTGTACATGGATATGCTCAGCAACTTAGTTGCCACTACTTTCCAAACTCTTGATCAGCAGGGTTCGCAAATGGACTGGCGGGATCTTGACCTAGCCTTGTATGAGATGTATCTCTTTGGCGAACTTGCTCTACCTAATCAGGGATTGGGAACCAAGAACCAGCCTTCCACTGAAGCCTCGGAGAGGCTAGTGGTCATGATGCAGAAGATGGTTGAATCTGGTAAGTGTTTTTGTGAAATTCTGACTGCAGTACGGCGCTTCTAACACTTTGATAGGGATTGCCAACTTTTCTCATCCGGCCATTCTACTGCAGTACATGGAGATATGCGTTCGATACTGCGTCGTCTTTGAGAATCATCTATCACAGTATATCCCACAAGTTCTCGAGAATTTTGTGCGACTAGTGCATCACGATCACGTTCGCATCAAGACTCGATCGTGGTATCTGTTTCATCGATTCATTAAGCAGCTGCGCGCTCAAGTGGGTAACGTTGCAGAGACGGTCATTCAGTCGATCGGGGATCTTTTGCCCATCAAGGCTGAAGTGCCTGGTGAAGATGCTGACGATGACATGTCTTCGGACGAGTCTGACCACTCCGCCGATGCTCTCTTTACGAGCCAGCTGTATCTGTTTGAAGCCATCGGATGCATCTCATCAACCCAGAGCACGCCTGCTGATAAGCAGGCCCTCTACGCCCGGTCCGTGATGGATCCGCTGTTTACAGATATGGAAGGACACCTTTCCCGAGCCAAGTCCGGAGACGCGCAGGCCACTCTTCAAGTCCATCACATTGTCATGGCTTTGGGTACATTGGCCCACGGATTTTCAGACTGGACTCCTGGCATTACTTCCCCTAACGCACATGGACCTCCTGATAAGGCCGTCTCGGACGAGTTTTCCCGGGCAGCTGAAGCAATTCTGATTGCTCTTAACCAACTAAACTCGTCCGCCGAGATCAGAACTGCGTGCCGATCAGCCTTCTCCAAGCTATTGGGTGTCCTAGGTGCTGCCGTGCTACCGCAATTACCTCAGTGGATCGAGGGCTTGCTCTCTCAGAGCTCGTCCAAGGATGAGATGGCCATGTTCCTACGTCTGCTGGACCAGGTGGTCTTTGGCTTCAAGTCTGAGATCTACGAAGTTCTCAACATGCTCCTGACCCCCCTGCTCCAGCGCATCTTTGGCGGGCTTACGGAGCCCATCGCTGGAACTGATGACGAAATTCAACTGGCTGAGCTGAGAAGAGAATACCTCTCGTTCCTCCAGATCATTCTTAACAACGGACTGGATGGGGTTCTAGTCAGTGAATCCAACCAGGGTTTCTTTGAGCCCATGATTTCATCTATTATTGAGCTCGCAAAGACGCTTGAAGGCAATATTGGAGGTAGCCGTCTGGCCTTTACGCTCATGACGCGTATGGCAGCTATCTGGGGCGGACCTGATGTTGCCACCATTTCTCAGAACCCAACAGCTCCTACTGGCAGCCCTGCCCCTGCTTTCCCGGGTTTTGACCAGTTCATGATTGACAGATTCCACTCAACCTGTTGGGAGGTTATCCGCAACCCCAACTTCCGACCGTACCAGGATGCCCAGACAAAGCAAGTTCTTACAGAGATTGCAGGTCTGGAGCAGGTGATTTATACCAAGACAGGCGACGTGTTTATTCAATACTTGCATAATAACCTCTTCCCTAACCTTGGAGTTAACGGTGACGACTTCTTACGATCTCTTACGACGTCGACGGACAAGAGGCAGTTTGCTTCATATTTGCAAAACTTGCTCAAGTCCCGACAGTAGGCTATGAAGGAAAAGGGTGCTTAACAGTTTGGTTAAAAAAAATGAAAATAAATAAAAAATAAATAAAAAAAGGGAGGGCAACGACTGAATAGCATGGTGAGATTGAACCCACGATAACGATTGGAGCCAAGGGTGTACGGGAGCCTCGCGGCGCATGTTCAGGGAGTTTTGCGGACAAACACATTAGAGCTAAAAAGAATCATCTTCTTTGTCATTCTTAGTCAAAACAAATATTCCCCCTTTTTCTTTTATTTCATATGGACGGCCGGATCTTTTGGAGTGGGGGTCCGCTGGTGGATGAAGATGAGGATGAGAATGAGGATGAGAAGGAAGAGGGCATAGAAAGGTTCGGGCAAGGATGAAATGAATACACCGTTCATAAAGTCTGATGCTGTTTTTGTGTCTTGTTGTGATATATGTTATTACGTATCCTGCGACGCTATTGCTATTGATCGTTGAAAAGGTAAGTACCAAGTACCTAGGTACTATCCAATTTTCTCGAGTCTCGGTAACTGTCACGATATCTTCTTACTTTGGCCCTCAAAGTGATACAAACAGTCTTCAGTTATACTACCTTATGTTCATCAGTATTCTCAGGTGTGTTATCTGGAAAGGGCAGGGAGCAGGCGGTTCCTCCAAGGGAATTGGACACCTTCTTAAAAAGTGATATCCGTGGAAGGTGCAAAGGCAAGTCATAACTTCATATTAAAGTCCGTTGTTGTCTTGTTTCCCTTTTCCTCTTCTCATCATCAACATCTTCATCACTCTCCCACTCGCTCAAGTATGCAACAGCATCATTCTTTAACCAAACAAATTACTACACCCCTCGCTTTGACTTTGCCTCCTTTATCCCTTATTCGAAATGGGAAAAGGTCGACGTGAGAGAATGAATAAGTGCAAGATGCCTGGAAAAAGACGAACGGGGCAACAAGATGCTGGACTACAGATCATCCGGCGATCACAAGCAAGACAAAGATCAGTCAGTGACAACCACGTCACTAGACCTACGCCGGCTCAGAACAGCACCTCGTTCACTTCCCAGGACGAGGCACTCGAAGCAGCCCGAGAACAAGAGCCCAGAGCAGCCTCTGAAATGCACACGCGCCCAACGGAAACGCGGGAGGAAACTCCTACTGCTGCGCTTGATCACGTTCCAGAAGTTGAGCTTGACGACTTGATAGCACAGTACAAAGAGAATATCCCAGAGAACGAGAAGACTCTAGAGCACGACGATACTCCAGACAACGACGACACTCCGGACAATGGAGATATACCAGACAAGGAGGATGCTTTAAATAACTACGATGCTCCAGACAATGGGAATGCTTCGGATAATGAGAATACTCCAGAGAGCTAGGATACTCTAGAGAACGACGATACCTCGGAGAGTTGGGATACTCCAGAAACCTAGGACTTTTCGGGGGAGGACAATGCTACAAACAACGAACACACTCTGGGAAACGGCGACACTTGGAATGGTAATATACTGGTAGTACAAGACCCGATGTTGCTCCAAAGTATCACAAGTATCTACACTGTTGGTAGGCCTCCAGTACCCTTCGCACAAACTAGCCCGCCTCCCCCGTCCGAGGATAATACTCTGGAACAAAAGATCAAAGACACGGATGCGTCCCAGGGCAGTTCATTACGAGCAAAGCCTATCGCATCCCTCTCCCAAGATTATTCTGAGCCAAGGCCACATGAAAACTCGGATCACTTTTCAGAACATGAGCCTACCCAAGCCAGCCGAAGCAATGAAGCGCAGCGCGATGATTATGACACGGACCTAGACAGTGACCAGTCGAGTGGCGGAGTACCAATCAATGCCGAATGAAACAAACAAGGACGAGTTGAGCGATGAAACACTTTGCAAAGTTTAAGGTGGTAGCACATACAGCATCCAAGTAGATCAGCGATAGTTTGAATCAGCTGAAAAGTTCGAATTGAATTGCGTATTACCTATTACAAGTGTTGCCTGCCCTGGGGTAATCAGCTCAAAGGAATCTTGATATCCTTGACAGAAATACCGCAGTTTGTGTGTATCAAAGGAAAAGAAGAAGCGCCATGCAAGTCGGTGTGAGCAAGCACAAGCAGTCTACATGCTGGCTACAAGTCCCATCTATCAATCTTTCTCTTTCTAAAAGCCAGCAGCCACGATGAAGGATAAAAAGCCCGTGCCTGAAACCGGATTTTCCCTTCTAAATAATGTACCCTCCACCGGTCAAGCAGCGCCAGTCTCGGACACCAGTTCCCTCCTCGAGCTCCACGCACCACCAGAGCACCTCCTTTGCTTTGTCGGGCTGACCGCTCTCCTCGTAGGCACGACCGAGCGTGAACCACGCCTCGGATGAGTTCCAGCTGGACCCGAGTTTGGTGAGTGTCGAGAGGAGAGCGTACGCACGGTCACGGGCGGCGAGGCGGTCCACAAGGGGGAGACGAGTGGCCTTGTAGGCGGCGGGGAGCTCGTCGTCGTCCAGATCGGGCGTGGCGGGGGCAGACTGAGATTTTGGCCAAGGGCCGAGACCGAGCGGTGTTGAGGGTAGGGGAGATACGGCGTGGCGGGTTGTGGTGTTGCCGAGGTTCAGATGGTGCAGGGAGTCCCCCAAAGGTGGGATTGTGGGCGGCGGGAGGAGGTCCTCGCAATAGATGTCAAGTAGAATGTTGGAGAGGCCGACGATGGCGCTGGGATGGTTGGGTGCGTGCGTCAGGGCGGTTTCAAAATCACTGCGGGCTGCGTAGGGTGCTCCTTTTGCGAGAGAGAGTTGTCCCAGCTGCGGCGGTGTGTTAGTCAACTGTATGTTATATGTCAAAGGGGAACAAGAACGTACCTCTGCGTATAGGTCACTCCACAAGTCCTCGACGCTCTTCTTTTCAGCCCAGCCAGGGGCCTTTAAAGCACCTGAGCCAGAAGGATCCCTGGCTAGGTCAGCTTCAAGGCTCTGGATGAGCCGCTGTGCTTCTGTGATAGCACCCTTAGAATCCTCCCTCATGCCTGCTCGACGGTAGAAGCCGGCGATCATAAGCCAAACCCTAATCAAGAGAGTGACCCGCTGGGCTCGTTCCTTGTCCTTGGGGAAGTGGATCAGGGGCAGGATACAAGTAGATGCGTAGGCATTGTCAACTGATAGCTCTGAGTAGTCGGTTGACTTTGTCTGGGTCGAGAGGTACGAGTTAAGATGTGCCAGGGGTCGTGAGCGTGGAAAACCCCTGAAGGTTGCTTGGCGTTTACTAGAGAAGGTAAAAAAGTCTGATTGTTCGGTCTCTCCAACTTCACCGTTTGGACCAGCTGGAGTAAAGAAGACATCGCCATCGACGACCGTGGGCCCATGCGAGATAGCTCCAATGCTAGAGGATCGTTGTCGGCTATGACTTCGTTCGCGCTTGACAAGACTGTTGCTTCTGCCCGTGGCGCTCCTATTACGACGAACAGAAGACGTCGACGTACGTGGTCGTGGTTCCGCCAGAGATCCGCTGTTTTCCGTTACTTGAATCGCCGGTGCACCGCCGCGTACAGTCGCTGCGGTTTGTGGCCTGGGTATCCTGTCGCCAGCATAGACCTGCCTCGTAGGCGGCCTTGACCTGTCATGGCCTCCAAAGATAGATCCCTTAATGCTTCTAAGCGTGCCAGAAGTCTTTGGTGGCTCTAGTGCCTTGGGAGCGTTGAGAGCGGGCTGTGCCGCGACATCGCCAAAGAGTCTTGAGAAGAGAGTCAACAACTCAAAACTGGCATTGACAGCTGCGTCTGGACCTTCGAGCAGCTCAACCAAGGCAAGCTGTGTCATCTTAACTTCCAAAATGCCCTCCTTCTCGGCATCGTCCATTTCATCAACTAAGCCATGTCGATCCTCCGACGTGGCATCTTTCTCCGCGTCATTTAGGTGCTCGCTCCTGAATTGATCGGCCTTGCCAAACAAGATTGTATTATCTTTGAACTGCTCCAGTGCGCCTTCACAAGCCCTCGATGCCATGCTATAATCTTGCCTGGCACTGAGAAGAAGAGCCAGAAGGTGCCACACAGGAATCAGAGAGCGTTCTTGCCAGTATGGCCCGTATACCAAATCGTAATTCTCTTCCTGATCTTTGGTTGCTGTCAACGCGGTTCTGACAGTCTCAATCGCAGCCGCCAGCTCCCTTCGTTCGGCTAATAGAAGGCCAAGGGCATAGAAGCTCCTGATGTCTTTTGAGCGGCCTAACTCAACTGCGAGAGACTTTCTCAAACATCGAATAGCCTTTTGCTGGATGTCAGTTCTAGACGATGCCTCATATGTGATTCTTGACCAGTGAGCTTGCGACAACCCGATAGCTTGCCATGCCAAAGCGATGGTATGAGATGGCACAGGTGGATGAGGAGCATTGAGCTCATCGTTCTCTGCTATAATGGGTGTAGGATTATCTGGAGAAGTGACCTGCGGTAACTTGGCCAGCCAGTCTTCTAGCTCCGCTCCAAGTTGGTGCGCCTTTTCCGCGGCAGGCCGTTGTCCGTATCGACAAAGGGCTAGAATGCATTGTGCAATCGTTTCAAGCACTGTAGCGTCATCGTCCAGGCTAGGCTCGATGTGTCCTGTCTTGTCAACACGAGCTTTGCCTTTCTTGACAATCTCGAGGTAAGAGTCGAAGGCCTTGAAAGCAAGGTCGAATTCGGCAACAGCAAGGTGAACAAGAAAGAGAGAGCGCAGAATAGATGTTGAGTGATAGGTTTTGGTGGCTGCGCTGTAAAGAACATCAAGGATTCCACGGCTCAGATTGCTTCGTCCACCTTGACCGAGGTCTTTTTCTCTCCATCCTCGACCACATAGAACAGACCAGTTTCGGAGTACTTGGTTAACAAACGCTTCAACTTCATCGCGTTCTTCATCGGATCTGGGGAAGGATGTTTCTCCCAGCAAGAGGGCTTGGTACGTCGTCTCAGCATGCTTCAGCTCTATCCGTAACTGGCTTCGTGGTGAAAGATCGCCCGCCGTGTTGCTCACAAACCCAGTCGCGTAAGGCAGATCGAACTCGACAATCTGTGAGAGGGCAGTGTAATACTCGCTCCATACCGTCCTACGGGGCACTGAGCCTTTGAAGCCGTATCCTCCGGTGAGGGGGGTCGACATAGTATCCCAGAATCGTGCCCATGAGCGGTAACCAGCTAAGGAGTCACCCTCGCCCAACGAGATCTCGTTGGCTCGAGATGCTTGGCCAGAGAGCATGCAGTATTCGGTGAGAAACAGCTCCGACCAGTAACGGAGTTGTCTTCCTATGCTATGCTCTGCCCACACCCGGCCAAGTGATGGAAGACCGGATCGAAATGCGGCCAGGGCCTGCTTCAGTTCGCCGCTGCGCGCAAGGCAGTTAGCCTTGAGATACGCAGCTTTGAGCGCGCAAACACTTGTCCATTCTGCGCTTCTGTCGGCCGGGTTGATCTCGCCTTCGTCCAACTTGAGGCTCTCAGGCAGTCGACTAGCACAGAGGTCGTAGTCTCCTCTTGTCCAATGCAGCCATCCAGTGCATACCTCGGCCTGAAATTTGTCGTTTGGATTAGAAGACCCCTCTTCAATTGCCGACTCGAGCTTTGGCAGTTGATCGGCAACATCGATATTTCCTGTATTCACAGCGGTTGTTGGTCGACTTTCGGTGGCTGGGTGTGCTGCAGCACCCGTTGTTCTAGCGATGGCGCATTCCGTCTCGGCGGTTAGTGCGAGGCCTGAGTGAGAGAGTTGTTAGTCTAGTATTATAAGGCTTTTCGGAGAATATCATACAAGCCCTCTCCGGAGCATGCTTGCGGACCTTGCGGACGAGCTCTGGAACAAGGTCCCAGTTGCCGTCGCAGCGGGCATGGTCCAGCTGGTTGATGTACTGAACAGCCTTTGGCTATAGATCGATAGCAATAAAGGGTCAGCTTCGCGATAATGGGTGAGGGCGTCTTGTTCTCGTCTTCTTACACCCATTGTTGGAACTATTCAGGGTTCAGGAGGTAGGTCAGGTCGGTGGGCTAGACTAGCGGCGAGATGGCGCCAAGCGCATGGCGGGGAGAGGGTTTGAGGGTGGAAATGTACAATAGACCTCAGAATTGAGGTGTTGATATACAAGAATCGATTGTGTCGATATGTATTTGCCTTGTCAAGAGGCCGTCAGTTGGATGGTTGTATTGTTGCGGTCTCAGAGAGCCATGGTTACGGTGGTATTTTAGCTGCTGGGACGACGTAACCCGTCTCCGCAGCCAATTGCAGCCTCATATTACAGCACGGTAGGCTCCACTGCCAGGGGTCTTCCCGCCGCTGAGGCTAACCTATCTAAGTCAGCTATGCTGGTATGGGTATGCTTGTCCTACAGAAAAAAAAGTTTCGATGGGCTTTCTTTTACAGCTTCATTTATAATTCGAGCTCTTGAGCCAACAATTTCGATTCAGGCACGATATCGCAACTAGATCTATACTCAAGTCTATTTGGATTCTCTTTTACAGGCCACTCCTTCAAAGCATTGCGCACGGCGGCGCAGTCTCACCCCCAAGAATTGTTTTACTTGCCGAAGCCAATATCTTGAAGAACCGACCTGGCGCAAACCAATTGAGACTCCGGTACCTCTCTTAAGAAGCCTCGTTTGAAATTCAGCACTCATGGCGTCCTCTCTACCGCCCGATCTGCGGGTTCTCTGCCGTAAACTCACCTCAATTCCGCCAACTCAGCTCCCTCATGCGCTGCCATCTCTCATCAACCACGTCCTTCACTGCAAGGAGCCATTGTCAGCGCCTTCAGACCGCAAGGTCAAGGACAGCTCCTCTGAGAGTGCTCAGCTCGTTCACAAGCTCAAGGCCAGTATCACTACTCATCTCAACGGGCGCAGTCGCGAGGCTCGATTCACAGCCGTTGCTCTAATCAAGGCTGTGGTTGATGTTGGTGGATGGGAAGTACTGCGAGGATGTCAGCCATGGGTCACTGGACTCTTGTCAGTAGTCGAGGTATGCTAATATCCTATCTTTAATGAGGCCAAATACTAAAAAACTGCAGAAGAGCGACCCTGTTGCTTCCAAGGAGTTGGCTGTCGTGACTCTAACACGTATCTACATGCTTGTTCAGCCATATCAAACCCTGGTCCGAGAGATTGCTACACCCACAATCCCAGCCTTTGTAACAACTTGTATCAAACTCATCAACCCCCCAAAGTCTGGCGACCGGCTTCAGGCGCCTTTCTCTGTTGTTGAGACTGTCTGCGACGCTCTTTCAGCCTTGATCCCACTCTACCCAACCACAATCCGTCCTTCCAGCTCCAAGCTCAAGACTGCAACCCGGCCGTATCTCGTTCCAACGCAATCAGATGAGGTAATTATCCCTCATAGCTTGCAGCGAGCTTCGCGGAGACTTGTCATCTCGCTTCACCATGTCGCCGCTAAATCAGGGGGCAGCGAGGAGTGGGCCAAGCTGGTTGACACTCTTCTGAAAGACCTGCACTCTACGGCTGATCAGGTATTGAGAGCTGTTGCGGAGTCATGGGAGGGTTCAAGCGGCTTCACTCGATCACAAGTTGACCTCGGTGGCACACCAAGCGGTGGAGGCACATCTGCAGACGAGCTCCCGTCATGGTCAGGCCTCAACGCCGGCGCTGATCGTTTGATCGGCCTGTTCCAATACCTCTCAGATTGCCTACGATACCCCACAAAGGCACCCATCACAATACCTACCAGCGCCTTGGTTGACGCTGCATCTCGGTTACTTGTCATAGCTAGACTTTCGCCCAAATCCCAGACATGGGATCAAGCGCTTCAAACCAATGCTGCTATCGCCAGAGAGGAGAAGGAGGAGCTTTGGACTGTTCTGCCAGATATTCATATCGCTGCTCTGCACCTCATCGAGGCTTTGTTCCAGCGTCTGAAGCAAAACGCCGTATCTCTGGCTCCTGAGGTTCTTGACCATCTTGTTCGAGTATTTAAGTCAGGCATCAACCTCCCCACAGTTCGTACAACAGGGTACATTGTCCTCAGAGAGATCTTGACTCTGTCGGGCCCAACGTTATCCAAGTCCTCCGTCGACAGCTTAGACCCTCTGCTGGGCGCTTGCTGTCGAGACCTACAGCAAGATGCAGGCCATCTCAAGGAAAGCGAAAAGCCGGCAGCGTCTGGCACAGACACCAAGAAGAACAGTATCGCAGCCAACGCTGACCTCTTCCTCCAGCCTCAAGCTGCCGCTGTCGACTCAAATCCTTCTCTAGAACCCAAGCATAAGGCCGCCGCAGTCGCTCTCTTGCCTGCCATTCTATCAAGCCTGCCTCAGCGACACCTCAAGGCCTCCTTGCGCGGTCTTGTCGACCAGACTGCCATCCTGACAAGCAACCGCGATGCCATGCTCGCGAGCGTTCTCAACCCGTACAAGGATCAGCGTGGTCGTGTGTACCCCAGCATCCTTCCTCATCTGACCCAACAGTATCCTGACGATAAGGGGCTCGAGATTCTGCGAACCAACATTCGCGCCGGTGCCCAGAGTCTGGCTGAGGGTGAAGAGCCTCTTGAGGCACTCCCTGTTGGAGAGGAGGAGGAAGACGAAAATGAGCAGGAAGACGAGGAAATGAAGGATGGCGACATCGAAGAGGTAGAGGTGGTTACTGAGAAGAAGGGCGACTTGTTCAAACAAGGAGCACTTCTCACAGCACCACACGCTGAGAAGAATCTGCCCATTCAGAGCAACCCCTTTGCCCCCATCGAGAAAGCCAACGCTCCAAAGGATACCAACGCCTTTGCACGGGCAAGCTCGCCACCAAAGCGAAAGCACGAAGGGTCAGACCCCGCACCTCCAAAGAGACAAGTCCTAGAGAAGTCATCGTCTCCTGATCGAGTGCTCCCACCCCCCATCCAGAGTGCTCCAGTTGTGACCAAAGAGGTTGAAGAGGATGACGATGATGATGATGATGACGAAAGCGTTCATCTGAATATGGAATTAGAGGATGACGATGAAGATGAAGATTAGTAGTTATATCAAGGATAGAAAAGTAATTGCTATGCTAAAGAGTTTATTGGGGGTATATAATGTATAGGATCTGATCCGTAGCCTTCTAGCCTGCCCAGTCCTTATTCAATGAGACGGCGTATGCGCATCCAAAGCCGCCGTTAAGCAACGCATTGCGTATCTCCCCTAGCTCGATCCAGAACCAAATCCCTAAACGGCCCCGCCAACTCCTACCAGAAAAGAACGCCTCCCAGAGATGATGCCCTTCTATACCATGTCGAAAGTTTATAAATTCCTCAGTTCAGTCCCTCAGCCAAGCACGACGCTTCTCCTCCTTGCGCGCTCGTCGCTTCTCCTTGAACTGCTTCAGCTCCGCCTTGGAGGGCTTCTTACCCGAGCGCTCGGCCTTTAAGCTGCGCCCGTCGTGGGCATTCGCAGCTGCCTCTACGTCGAAGAAGGCGTTCATCTGGCGCTTGGACTTGGCTTCATCGCTATGGCGCTCGGGTCCTGTGCCGGCTGCTTGGAACTGTCCAGTGAAGCGGTTAAATGTGGCCGTTGCGGCGTAGACTTCCGCAGGATCGCTGATGGCGGCACCTGGGTATGCGACTTGGTCTTCTTCATTGTTTCCTTGGGCATACCAGGCGTTGGGGTCGTAGTCGCCGTGGATGGCCGGGTTGTAGCCTCCAGCGGCGGGTTTCTCGGATGCTGGCGGTTGGGGCACACTTGGTTGCGTGCCTGGGGCGGCTGGCACGACAGAGCTCGTCACAACGCGCGGGTTTTCCCATTGGGATTTTCCGGTGAAGCGGTTCACGAAGAACCAGGCCTGAGTATTTGGATCCCATTGACAATCCCAGCCGTCGTCCTCTTGCTGCGGCGCAGGCTCATTCGGCAATGGAGGGCCAGAAGGTACGGGCTCACTTGGCAGAGGCGGTCCGTCTGGTGTCGGCTCGTTCGGGAGCGGTGGCGCATCCTTGTCATGGGCGGCTTTGTTGGAGTCAGCCGGTGATTCAGAAGCCTCACCAGATTCGCGACCTGGACTCTCCTCAGCAGGTTCGGACGCGCCGTCACGATCTGAAGGCTCTGGTTTTGGCGACTGAGCTACAGGCTCCTCTGGGGCAGCTGAAGGCTTAGGCGACGACATGGCGAAGTTGCAGTAGGCGTTGCGATGTTGAAGCGTCTATCATCCCAAAGGTGAGTTTATGGAAAACGAGAATGTCATCGTGATACTTATGCACCTGGGGAGTTTGATTTTTAGCAGAGCGAGAGCGAGAGAGAGTCTTTTCAGAGCATCCAGTAGAACGAAATCGCCGGCTACGTTTTACATAGCAAAAGTGCGCTTCGCGAGGGGAAGAACGATGGCTTTGATAAAAGATTGCGAGACCAGGATAAATCAGCTGCGCCTCTGACGGCATTGGCCGGGATTCAGATACGATAATCACGTGACTGGATAATAACGTCTTGATACTCTAATGCCTAACCTTAAGGCAATATATATACTTAACACCAATGACGCTCTTGTCATTGATGTTGCTCTCTGCTATGGTGTGATTAACTTCAAAGCATGTTTTGGTGGTGATTAGTTCTTTCTCGCCGACACCTCGAGCGTGTTCACATACTGGGAGCTCATGATGTGTAAGAAGCCGATGTCGTTGAATAAGTCGTGATCCAAAGAACCAGATCCTATCAACTACTTTCATTTGTTCACTCACATATGACGTCTCAAGGGTCAGCTTGACTGAAAGGCTAAGCAATATATAGTATCCAATGTTAGGTATATGCAGGGCCAAGAGGTACCAATATTAAATTTCGAAAACCTAGCAAGATAACTAATACATGGGCTAACCCATCAAGCCTTGCAAATTACCTATACGGTGCATAGTCGTGTAGAGGATCTATTATTATTAGCACTTACATAACGCTCAAGAAAACTCATGGATACTCGGCACTGCGCCAAGAACAAACTTGACTCGGAACCAGCCCCTTATTCCACATCGTGTGTGTCTATTTTCCTCAGCCCGTTCACTTCCTTGCTCCACGTTGCTCATCGTTGCTCATAAAAGAGTTCCAACTCCAGAAATGGGGTAACACTGCTAACTGGCGGTCTAACTACTATCCCACGTGGTAACACTAGGGCAACAAGACGTTCTGGAGCAGTAGATATTGAAAATGTGGCATTCGCTGCGCGCTATGCTCGCAGTTGCTATGTATGTCATGACCTGTTATGTTCCGACTTCATCATGCCTCGATATCTTGTTTGTAAACCAACAGCCTAATCATGATGCCCATAACGTAAGCCCTGCTCAACCATAAAAGCCGCGCCGTGCTAATGTTTGCAATTGTCCTATACTTCCCAGGAGCCAAACACCGCTTTGAATACTCTTCTTTAACAGTACCAACTTTTGAAACCCCCAACGATTTCGAGTCCTCAACCAACTCGAATAATTTCTTTTTTTCATAAATAACTCTCATTTTATCCCAATGCCCTTATGCGCCAGTACCTTGATGTGTTGAAACTAACAGGCTAGTATCAAGCTTGAAATCGAGTGTCGCTAAATTCGTACAAAGCAATGACAAGAGTGCTTTTGTGTGGAGATACTGCTGGAGTGGCCAACTCGAGATAGAGTCGAGATCGAAGTGCCCGTCCGGTATTATATATCGTGAAACATCCGTCGACAAGATCTGCCATCGAAGTGGTGTTATAGCCATGGTCAATCATGCCGTAATTTGTACCATGGTCTGAACTGGACATCGGGTTTGTAGTGACCCTTTTCCAGATTTGCTGCAGTGGGATATATCTATCGCACATCTCGTAGCACCAAGTCTCTTGCCAGGCACGACTGAGAAGAACCAACAAGTCAATCGCGTCGAAATTGCCTTCCAATCAAGTGCGATCGTTAAGTGTTTTGTGTCTTCTTCAAGCCCATTATGGCCATGCAAGGTTCCATGTCAATAGGGGTTTTCCAACCCCCGAAAGACCCCCTGGGCCGTGACTCAAGGCTTGAACCAACAAGAGCTGGCAGGAGGACCGTACCTCCTACGGCGTCAGCTCTTCAGGGCTTTGTCGACGGATAGACCACTCTGACCGGCCATGTCTCAGGGGCCGTATTCGAATTGCACCTTCACCTCATGTTGGCCTGTTCAAATTGAAACTGTTGCGCGTTCGGGAATGCCATGCTAGCACTCAGTCCGAAAGGATCCCAATCCAGGCCATTCTGATCCAACAGCTGCGTCATCGATGGATATTGCGAGTGAGTGGTCTGAGGCTGCTGAACGGGTTCGTGTGATGGTGTCATTTGGTGTCCGGGACCATTCGAGGCAGGCGACATCATCATGGGTTGTTGGTTCTCCCCATTGTACCCCGAAGGATATCCCCCATGCCCAGCTGGTGTTTCAATATCGGGTTCATCTACCATGTCAGCTTGAGCATCGTACTCCTGTTCTGTGCCTACGTCGTTAGACCTTGTTTTTCGTGATCACAGTGACAAAAAGACTCACCAAGTTGCTCAATGTGGTTCTGGAAGGCGGGAGTAGGGTAGTACGAGGCTCCCGATCCAGTGTGACCGCCTCGCCCCGACTGCATCATTGGCGGACGAGGGCCTTGCCCGTTTTGGGGCATCTGCTGTTGCTGTGGTGGCTGGTGCGGCTGATGCTGTTGAGGCATCTGCTGTCGTGACATGCTCGTCATGGAACCTCGCATTGACATGCTGTCCGAGGCAGCGGGTGAGAAAGCGGATCCAGTATTGCTCGGTGAGTTGGAGTGCGACGATGGTGTTGGTCGGTTCTTGGGAGAAGTCGCAGTCGAATGTGGTTGAAGGGGAGGCGGTAGCACCGGAACGGGCTCGGCTTTAGGAGCGATGTTCGAGTTCGATCGACGAGACTGGTGGTGTCGGTTCATAATCGCACGTTGGATCGGAGGCGGCTGAACGAGGTTCTGGGGCATGTGAGTCGGCCCCAAGTTGGGACTGCCAGTCTTTGCGCGAAGCTCGGCTTGTACATCAATTCCTGGTAAAGGGTAAGCAGGGCAAGTCAGATATTGCAGTCCAGGTACACATACCCTTTTCGAGGAGGATGCGCTCAAGCAGCGAGTTCTTGTAACGAAGCATCAAGCACTCGTCCGCGGCGGTGCGGTGGGCCGCCTGGAGGTTATGGAGATTGGACTCATGAACGCGGATGGTCTCTTCGAGTTGCTTTATGTACTCGGTTCGACGTTCTCGAAAGGCAGCTTGAGCCTGTCGGTTCCTCTGCTTTCGCTCTTCGGAAGTCGCATAGATCTTGTCATTACCAGTTAGTTGCTGTTGAATAGATGTACATCCACATCATGTTGTATCGTTTGAGGTGAACATGGCTGATGGGTGTGAAAGCGGTGAAACTGGGATATTGAGGCGATTGTGTTCCCGGGTCGGAGCCAATATCTTTGATTCATCATGGTGTTGATGAAGGGTCCTTCCCATAGAAAGACAAGAGGTAAAACATGAAAGACGGTGTAAGTGAGATAAGAAAGACAAAGGCTTACCGGCTTTCGACCGCCCTTCCTCTTGGGCTGCTGAGGCTCTTGGGCGGCATTGGCAGCAGAGGTTATCGCTGGGTGGTGATCACCCTCAGGGCTTGAGCCAACGAGAGAGTCGGTCTCTTCCCTGGCATGACCATTCAGGCCGTTAAGATGATTGTTGTTGTTCTGGTGTTGCGTAGGATCCGCCTTATCGATTGACATCTTGTCTGCCATACCCAGATTGGGCTACCAGACGATTTGCCGCGCAGCGGCAAACGCCCCAGAAACGCAAAACGGGAATTCTGTTACGTGACGAGGTGAAACGTCAAGACGACGACGGGCGCAATGAATCGAGACAGGCAGGCAAGTGTGCGCCCGTTGGGTTTTTGCTTTGCGGTTGCGGGCGTAGGGGAAGCGGGCGCAAGAGATAGCAAATGCAGCCCAGATTGGGGGTTGTACGGGGGGTCACCAGCGGGCAGTGAGATTGAGGTGCAGGCTGAGCAGGAGAGAGCCCTATCAGAAACAATATGCAACGCTTGGCTATCAAGATAGCACTGTAAGGGAGTTGCAGCTGAGCGTCAGGCGTCTAACAAGCGCCTATCAGTTCAGTTAGACGTCGCAGGACCTTTGAAAACGTAAAAGATTCTACGACGAGATAAAAGACGAGCTGTAATTCGCGTCGAGTTCTTGGGGGGGAACAGATGCGATAACAGAGAAAGGGATCACTCAGGCCGCAAGGGAATACGGTTTTATGTAATGTAAATTGCGAGGAGGGGGCAGCCCAGGGCACTCCTTCTTTTTTTGCGTCGACTCGAGGGCCTAAACCCTTGAACCAATTACATCCCCGTATACGTGGACAAGAGTGGGCTTTCATGGCCCATCTGTGGAGACAGCGACACCACCCACTAAAAAAACCAGTCCACCACCGGACTCTTGACTCTTGACCTTAAATTCTTCTTCACGGCCCTTTTGAGTCTCTCTATTCGATTCGACAACTCCTGGTATAACGAGAGAACCATGAAACGCACGGGCCGTTGTGATTTCTTTTTCAACGTCCAGGTGAGGGATAAAACGATGGAAAAGTCTCCGATCAATCGACGTGTGCCGTAGGGCGTGCTTCTTCCATATTACGACAGCCCACCCGCGCCATGCATGCCCTGGCACTGGCACATTCACATCCCACTCGACCTTGGAACTAGCTGCATTTTATCCATCCATCACGCTCGAGCTGAAAACCAGGAGTCCAAAGAAAGACAGACCAAAGCGAGACAACGGGATTCCTAATGATATGCCACCCGATAAGCAATCTGCCTACTTATTGCTCGATCATCCTCAGCTCTGCCACAGATATAGGACAAGACGTCATCTCCGAGTTCTTTTCATCAAAGCATTTGGGGGGCATATTTCCCTCAATGTGCCTTGCTACCTAGCCGCCGGCTGCTGAGCATCCTCGGCCGGCGGGCTACTGTAATCACTGTCGTTGGCTGATCTGATCGGCAGCTGTAACATCGGAGCCCCCGCTTTCCCCCTCTCACCGGAGATGCTTCTCTCGCTGGCCGGTTGTCGAGAGAACAACAAGGGCGGTTTGTTGGAGGTGGTGGTGGTATTAAACATGGCGGAGGCATGTGCCAGAATGCTGCCCGTTCTTGACAGATGGGTCATTCAATCTCGCACCTGTTTAATTATCCAATCATTAGTTGATTCGCATTTTGACAAGTAAAATGGCTGTTGAAATTTTCAGCGCTTGCAAATCTCTTGCAGATTCCTCATTGATAGCATCTGAAGAATCTGAAGTAAAGTTTTGCGTAGAGTGACAACGTCTCATCGTTCCAGCATATGGTTCGTCATTTTACTCCATCCTGTTGATCGTCCTCTCATGCTTAATTACACCGTTACTTTGGATTCTTACCCTTGCTTGCCTTGCGGTTCTAGAAAACCCAGGGAACGACCGACGCTATCCACAGACAGGGATTTCATCTTCAACGCCCCACTGCCCACCCTGACCTCTCTCACCTTCAATCGGGGAACTATGTATAGTTGGCGCACCTGTTGTTTCGCTATGGCTTCTACACGGCTCTCAACTTGATAATGGTCACATGGCTTCAATTATTTTCAACATTGGTAAAGCTGCAGCTGCCAAAAAAAAAAAAAAAAAACCCACTGGCTTGAACTATCGTCATCTTACGACGATCCGCATGATGAACTTTGGCTCACGACACTTGAGAATCAGGTGGAGCTGTAAGCGTCGTGTATGTCCAATCGTGTACTTGTTCTGATTAGCGTCTTCACCTTTAAAACTCGAGACGTCTTGATCCTTGCGTTGAGAAAATCTTATTGACAGTTCTCCGAAACCGCCGAACCGAGCACCTTGTTAGCCTTCCATGTTATGCTGTAACCCATCCCTGTAGTATCATGTGTTCTTTGTGCGTACGACGCTTCCAAAAGCTTGTGCAATCGTATCCGATGTTGTTTGATATTGCTAGGGTGCCGGCTGTACTTGTGACCACATCCGACGACCCGAATCAGCCTACTCAGTCCATTCGTCGTTCCGCGGTTGTGGGAGGCTCTGACGTCAAGTGCCTCGAACGACAACTCTTTGCCTATACTAAGCTCTAAAATGTCGAGTTTCGAGATCGGGCATGCAATACTATGTCGGCCTGGAACACCAGGCTCCTCCTTGTCAGATAAGTCAGGCGGCTTTCTACTGCTGTTATCAACTCAGTGAGCATTTAGAGTACTATGTAGTTATCTGCTGAGACTTGACCCTTGATATCTTTTTCATGAGATTAAGTATTACTTTATCCACACTCTGATTAACTTCAATAGGCAAACAGAGCATACAAATGAGTTATAACCACGTTAACCCTGTCATATATGCCAATCCATCAAGAGCAGTCATGGCCATCCATCTCAGCACGCAGGTAAACAGCCTCGTTCACGATGCTGGCTAATAACAATAACACTATGACATCGCGACCTGTGTGCCATGAGTCGCTGCAACGAACAATTCCTCTGGAGGGTAGTCCCAGCCATATGATGGAGCCTCGCACGATGGAGAAACGTTGGATTCCACGCCTTGTTCCAGAAACCATGCTGAAAACTCTGCTCGTCCTTCGTTGCCTACTGATGCATGGCTAGGATTGATCGGAGCCACAGATCTAGGGACCGACCCGTTTTGGTAGGTGATGAAGGTTAGCTCTGACTGTGGATTCACAGCTCAAGGTAGTGATTGCTTCTACGCTACCCCAGATCACCCGCCTTTTGTGGGATTCATGAGGATATTGACGGATTATTCCTGTCTTGGCTGTTGTTGGGGGAGCCGGCCCACATGGTGATCTCTATATCCCCTGAATTGTCGAGCAACGTTCTCATCTCTCCAAGTCATCGATGCTCCTGGTCATTCCGATGATGGTGTGTTATACGCAACAGTCCTCAAGAGCACGTACCAACATCTCTTTGTCAACTACGCCCTACCGTTTCGAATGGGTCGGTTTGGAGGGTCGAGGCCAGGTACGCACGATTTATCCCTGCTTATAAACGAGCGAGGCTCTGCCAAGTTAGGTCCAACAAGGCAGTTTGTCTCGTTTGGTTGAAGCCGCCTCGACCTGCGTCTCCCGAGGCCTACGGAGAACAATAACTTGGCTTTTTTGAGCGTTAGCTTCCGCCCTTGTACAACAATTTGAGGATCCTATCTCCACCATGTTATTCTCAAGTCGGCATACGGGGTTGAACCATCGACCACAATATCAATACTACATAGTTTGTTGGAGTATCCGTAGGTGCTTATCAATCTCTCTAACTCCAATCACGTACATGAGTATCATCGTCACATGCGCATGTCAGAAAGAGCTTCATACAGATAGATTGCCTTGTTGGGAGTCGCTCAACCAGACCAACCCTACGTTGGCTGGGCGTTATGCATTATGCCGAGAATTCCACTCACCTTTCTTACCGAGCAGCATCTTCACAACACCCAGAAAATGCTGACGCCTCAGCTGATGTTAATTGACTCTGCTTGGAAGCTGGGGTTATCATGTCGCGCCATGGCTCCTTGACTAGGAACTAATAACGGGTGGCTTCTAGAAATTTTCTAGCGTGGCTTGCGTCAACTGCCTGATTCAAATGAACCTCAACCCATGTAAGTGATGTGAGCGTCGTGCAAGCTTACTGTTTCTCGACTTTGTGTTGATCACACATGTGTGAACAGCCGGGGCAAAGTTGTCAAGAAGGCCAGCGATATCAGACCTTAACAAGTAAGGTAGAAAGACTTAGTGAAAAGAAAGTACGGCTGAGATTGAGCAATTCGTCAGGCCTCCAGTTGAAACAGTACTTTACTTGGATGGAACCTTTGACTAAATACACTATTATGCTTCTTTGTAATTTGTTTTGCTACCGGTCCTCACCTCGAGGCGGTTCTTGTCTTGTAAGCAGATGTTGGTTCACCTGAGTACGATGCTGAGAAGTTGTTGTTGTGAGGTAGGCTCTCAGCATTATGGGGGTTGATACTGACTTGCCCAGTGTAAGGAGAATAATTTGCTTTGACAGACATTAATCTTGACCTTCATCGCACGGTCCATGATGGAAACTCAAGAAGCTTGGTGAATAAACCAGAAGAAAGTATACCAAAAGCTACGCTTTCGCTCTCATTCCTTATATGGGATGTGCCACTCTCATGTCGAATTATGATATTGTGACATTTTCTATGAAGGGCTCACTAACCCCTCGGAGCGTTATACTCTATGAATACTCTCTGTACACAAGCTTCACGTTAGAAACCGCTAGGATTGAGTTCCTTACTGTATATGTTTATGTTCATACAAGCGTTACTTTGACAAACGGCCGGTTGAAGCGATGCAGCCATACCGTTTAGTATGCATGTAATTACCAGAGCTAAAACACGCAGTCATGTATAAATATTAACAGTGTTGATTGCAATGATGATCATCAAGATTAAAAGCAGACGTTGTTTGTTTGCTGATGCTACAGGGTAAGCATATACGGTACAGTACCAAAACAGTGTCTGAAATTCTCGACACTGTATCATAGCCTGGTTTGTTATGAAGCTTGGGCCCCCAACGCCAAAGTAAACAAAGTGACGCACGCGCCATTAGAGATTTGCATCATACCATAGACCCCAGAGAGAGCACCCAAGAGGATCGCGACCCTCTAATTACTGGAATTACTTGTTCAAAACTTGCATAGCTTGGAGTTTTGATCATATATACTGACGATGTCCCCCCCGCGCCGTCGCTCAGCTCGGTTGGCTTCCGCTACTAAGGTGAGTTCCGTGATGGCATCATCCAACTCTGGGAACCAACCACCTGACAATATTTCGCAGAGCAAAGCGGCGACACCCAACCTTTCGTCTGTTAGCGAAGATCCTGAGTCACCTGTACGCCTTCCTCGGCTCAAGAACAAGAACAATGCAGCCCCGTCTTCACCGGCTGCCGCGCCGTCGACGCCAGCTTCTTCAGCAGTGAAACCTCCACACGAGGAAATGCATCCAAGCAAAGCTCACCATACCATGGGCGAACCCTCTTCAGCCATGAGGCTTGGCTTTGCGGACATCAAAGACATCAATCGCCCCGGCGTCCAGCCCGACACCCCGTCTAAGATTGGGCTACCTGCTTCTGACTTCACGTTTCGATTCACGCGCGACACTACCGACACCAACCTCAGCGATGATGCGCAACGGCTGATGGGTGAGCTTCGGGAGCAGGCTGCAAAGATTAAGGCCGACATGATCGCTCAACGCGAGGCGGAGGGTTCTGACGTGGACGGGCGCAAGATTGCGAAGCCCAAGGGCAAGACTAGTCGTTACAGCGCGGCGCACATGGCAGAGTTCAAGAAGATGGACTCTATTGAGAACCATGCATCTGCCTGGAGAGCCCAGAACGGACGCTTCCAGCCTGTTGTCCAGTCGCTCAAACGAACGCCCTCAAAGGCCAACCTGGACACGACACCAACTCCATCCCCTGGCAAGTCTGGCTTGAAGCGTTCGTCTTCAAAGACTGAGGTGGAGGTTCCCACACCATCAACACCTCGTATCACACAGAGTCTCAAGCGCAAATCTTCGCGAGCTAACCTGGATGAGTACCAACAATCCCCCTCACCCAAGAAGTCCACTCTTCCTCCCTCTGCTATCCCCACGGCTCTCCCTACATCCTCCAAAAAGCCGCAGTTGTTCCCTAACGTCCATCAACGCGTCCCTTCGAAGAGACTCAAGCAGCGAATGGAAGATGACGCGACAACAAACCGACCTGTTTCACGTGACGATTCGTCAATTCCTCGTCCCAAATCCAGTGGAATCGGCTCTGGCAAATTGCCTGCCTCGAACTCGAGCCTGGCGCGACTTATGAGCCCGACAAAGGCATCTCTTGCCCATACGGGCAAAGCAGCCATCTCTCTGATCAACTCTCCCTCCAAATCTGACGTCAAGAGTGGTCTGCCCAAGTCAGCTAGCACTCAGCGTCTTCTCTCGCCTAGCAAGCCGGCTACTCCAAGAGCCCGTGTTATGAGCCCAGGACGATTCGATAAAGTCAAATCCATCTTGCGAGGCCACCGAACACCCTCTGGCAACGCTCAAACTGCCATCCCACAGCCAATGATCTCTCAAACCCCAGCTCCTCCCAAGGCTGACACAGACAAAGCCTTGCCACCTCTTCCGTTGACTACTCCTCGACGAAAGGTGACAAAGCGCGTCGCTTTCACTCCAGAGGTCACCCGTATCTCCGTCGAGCAGAACTCACCTTCTCCTCAGAAATCGTCGCTAAAGGCCCAGCCAACACGAAGTCTGGCCGATGAGCAGCAGTTCCAAGGTATCGACGGAGCACTGGCCAGTGCGGACTCGGGCGATGTGGTGTATCCTGATCTTAGCGGGTTCAGGCCTCTCCCCGAACCTCCTAGCACACAGAAGGAAGCCCTGCCTGCTTCTGTTCCCGGCAAGTTCACGTTCCGTAGTGACCACACGATCGAGTTTGGAGATGCTGCTGTGTCAGGCTTTGGCGCTTCTCCAGGACAGTCGAGCATCCGCCAGGTGCGACAGTCGCTCAAGCCTGATGCAAAAATGCCTGGCAGCTTTCCTGGACTCACTTCTTCTCCCACCTCTGGTCCAAACAAGGAGAACAAGGAGCCTGCTCCTGGCAAGATTCTGTTTGGAGCGCCTCATGGCATGTCCAACAAGAAACGACACCGAACGAGCTGGGTTGAGGAAGAAGCTGAGGAGAAGAGCGCCGAACGTGCAGCCAAAAAGCGCAAGAACGAGCATGTCCCTGAAGGTGAAGCACTTCTTGCTCCTCGTCTTGTTGGCGGCACTCCAAGTGCAAAGAAGTCAAGGACCGGTAGTGCAGCTCCTCGAACCCCTGCATCTGCAAGCCCTACCAAGAAGCGTTCAGTCCTGAGCCTAAGCCGGCTCAACATGCTTGCTCGTCCTAAGAACCGAGCCTAGACTCTATGATGCCTAGTACATTTCGGCAGCGGCAGCTTTTTAGCCGTATACTCTTTTTACACTCAATGTATAATACGACCTTTGTGTATCGTAGCTTTCTAGAATTGGCTTACTGCAAACTTGAAGGACCGAGGATGTTATTAGTTTTGGCTATTAACATGTTGGTCCTTAGAGTCTGCTGGACAGTTCTCAAAGCTGGACACGGAAAGTGATGATGAAGTGCGCTTTTGTTAAGCTGGAGTTTTGAGATTGCTTTTTACTCGCCTTGTTTTTATCAACCGGCAAAGTCATTGACATGGCTTTCCTCCATTAGGCAAAGGATTTGGGCCAGGTCAGGTCAGGTTTAGGGGCGTATACGGCAAAACGGATCAGGTTGTGAGATTAAAAATCAGATGAGGATAGTTCATCTTGTAGTTGATTGTATAGGGTTGTTGATAAAGTTAACCATCTATTGATGTCGCTATCTTGTTTCGTGACAATACACACATCTACCTACCTAGGCACCTATGTAGGCTAGGATGATGGTCTTGCCCCTTTTGTACATATGACTTGCACTTTCCACAATCCGGTTCTGTCATGCCTCGTCAGCTTGGGTCATTGGTTTATATTTGCTTCATGTCTCCAAAGGTTTGATACCATGACCAGGCGATCAGTTTATTGCCCAGTTGTTTATCAGTCTATTTGTTCCACACACTCGTTTGCGCCATCCTTAATACGATAAATATTCAGAATTTCTTTCCTATATTCTACTAATCATGTCAGTGTCTGGCCAACTGAATATCTTCACCTGCACGTTCTGCTTCCACGTTTCTCACGGCTCTCCTCACGTCATAGGCCGCTCTGCGCGCCTCGCCTGCTCATCATGCCATGCAGCGCTTCTTAACCTTGCCATCTGCTGGGTATGCGGCGAACTCATATACCGGGGTGACGAATGTGTCAGCTTTGGATGGTGCTTCTGGCACCGAGCGTGCTACGGATGTTTGCTTTACGGGAGCAGAGCCATCTGTAATGGCGTGCCAGTACAGGACCTTTTCTTGGACGATGAGTTGGAAGATCGAAAAGGGGACGGATGTGGAGGGAAAGAAGTTACAGAGGTACCGCTTTGTGCGGCCTGTGTGGTTGAGGTTGAAGTTGATGGGGTTAAAGAAGAGAGTGTTGTTGTGAGAAGGGGGCTGAGGAGGGTTGAAAGAGTGGATGGTGGGTTGACGAGGAGAAGATGGGAAGCCAAAAACAAGGGGAAAGACTCAAAGGTGAGGAGGATATGGTGTTCCAGCTTGAATTCAACTGACAACATTACTAGTCTTCCTCCGCTTGGCAACCATCGATGGACAATGCTGGCGATGGAGTAGCAGGGGACGAAACTACGACCAGCAATGCCCCTTTCAGAGACGCCTCGAGATCGGTCATCTGGGTAGACATTTTCGATCCCATCAATGGCCCATCGTTCAAACCGAGTCCCTTGAAGCCAATTCCCTTATTCATGCAACGACCACCGAGTCCCGCCCACGAGCCTCAAGGCAGATGGTCTGCTACCGACAAGTATCTTCGGGCCCCTCCACCTCTAAGAAAGCCTTGTTCGGCTCCTTGCTCGGTCTATCCACCAGCATCACCTGCAAAAAGCACAGCGTCAGACAATAGCACTACTCATCAGCCCTTATCATCTCTTTCTGTGCCTCCAGCTTCCTGGTCCCCAATCGCGCCTCGCGAACATGACGCTCAACAACCCCTTGCACCTCCACAAGATTATATAGATGATGTTGGTCGCCTTGACGTATGCCACAAACAAGCAGTCAGCTGGGTCAAGGAAGAACCCCTGAAACGACCTTCATCTCGACTTGCTGCGACACGCCGACGCTCCAACGCCAACTCTTCAGCATATCGAACACCCCCTGAGTATCCCGATCAGGTGGTGCGAACGCCCTACCCGCTTCCCCTGTCAACCGTCCGAACGGCTAGCCCCTTGCCCGCGCAGCTCACGTCGCACTCACAACGGACTGTGGATGCAACACCACAGTCTTCAGAGTATCTGGATCGCTACCGGCCTGCAACGGCGAGACCTGCGCAGAATCAGGAGGTGAGAAGATTGAGGAGGGTTGCGGCGAGTGTGAGCGAGGAGGGTACTGGAAAGACGAGACCAGAGCATTCCGAAGGAGGTGAATGGGGGAAAGTTGGGAGCGAGTTGAGACGGTTCTTTACAGGACGATAGACGGATGACGTTGCACGGCAGTATAAGAGTTACCAAGATCAGAGGTACCTACAACTACATACTAACCATGTATTATTATGAGAGAAGCATTGCGCTGTCCTAATAAGCATGCTTGGTAGCTTATTAGCCAGTATTGCTAATCTTGAGAAGAGACACTGAAGCTTCACCAATACTCCAATCAGGAGAGCTTTGTCTAACCATCCAATGACAACCCTCAGACTGACCATGATCATCAAGACAGTACTTGAGGTACGTACTCGAGTGCATACAAATCGGTTCGGCACCGGAAGCGGACGGCCGAGGCACGGAACCAAGCGAGGATTGATTGCTCCGGCACAAGTACCGAGTGTGCCAAGGTGAGCTCCGGAATACAATCGAGCTTGGGGATCATGATATCGACTCAAAAAAGAGAGACTGCAGGCTCTGTCATGATTTTGAAGGACAACCTGAGCCTTAACTGACTGATCAGGAACATTATTACTGTACATGACACGACATGAGAGAATTGGTGACACTAAAGGCCCAACCCAAAACAAGTGAGCCCAAGCCCTAGCTAAGCTCTGGCGGGGTAATTGGGTTACGCTGAGATCATAGCATAGGTAGCCAGGTAGGTGAGTTACTTTGTGAGGGATTGAGTCTGGAGTTTTGAGTTGGTGCGAGGTAAACGGGTATTGATACTTTTTTTTTTTTACGCATCAAGCATAAATTCATGGAACAGATATGGAGTAATAACTCTGAAGCTATTGTAGCGCAACATCATGGCATAGTATAGCGTGGTACTGCATTCAGCTCAGCTCAGCAGAGCAGAGCAGAGCAGAGCTCTCGTCAACCGCGGGGTTGGGCTAGCTCCTGTCTCTGATCTCTGTCTCCGCATCCGGAGCAAAAAGATTCATGCCCTAACAGAATATTCACAAAAATATTGCAACAAATTGTTAAGCGAGTCCAGATCAGCTTGTAGCGTGCGTCAGAGTTTACTCAGTGTCCCCCACCAGCCAGTAACAGTGAATTGCGTCAGTGGTCAGTGGATTATAGTCTGGGAACGTGTGCAAAGCTGGCAGTAAAAAAGAGAGAAAGGAACGTAGGAGAATAAAAAAAAACAGAGAGAGACCGGGATTTTACTTGAACCGTCTGCTTTAGCGGGAGGGCATCACTGGCCGTCACTTTTTGTCGTGGGGTTTAGTTTTAGGTCTCAAATCCAAGGTCGAGGTCACACCAAAAAACCCCAAACCCAAGCTAAAAAAAATACCTACCTTAGCAAACAAATCTTCCCATCTCCCGCCCCTCCTAAATTGCTCTACACAGCAACCAACCCCAAGCTTCCTCCCTCTTACAAGGTCATGCGACCGTAAACCACTCTTCGTCGCCCTCAAGATTTGATTTACGCCCCGGACGGAAGGCGATAAGCCCAAGGCGACGACAAAAGATGTCGGTTGTCACAAAGGTACGACGACGATATTTCCTATCTTCTCTCTGCTCTTATTGTCACTGCCTTTTTACCTCGTTACCGAAAGCTCTATTTGATGCCTGCATTCTAAAAAAAACCCCCTGCGGTTTGGATTGGCTTCGGACTGGGCTGGACTGGCGGAATTTTGCATCACAACGCCTGTTATTCTGTCTGCCTGCATTGGGACATTCAATCTCGATGGCTTCAGCAATCGTCTTTGCTTTTGCTTATTCTATACGTCTTTGCTCTTCGCTCTCTCTCTCTCGCTGTGAACCGCCCGACTACCTCTGCTCTCCACCGCCCACGATCCAAAACAGCCCCTCATTCCCGTTACTCGTCATCGCCCATCACCTTGTTTGCCCTAACCCAAGGCGGCGGCGACGACGACGACGACAAAGACAACCTGCTCCTTCATACTGATACACAAATACAATGCCTCTCTGGTCGCTTGGTTAATCATGCTAACTCTCCTC
The DNA here is from genome assembly GCA_021655865.1 of Fusarium guadeloupense. Classification (NCBI taxonomy): domain Eukaryota; kingdom Fungi; phylum Ascomycota; class Sordariomycetes; order Hypocreales; family Nectriaceae; genus Fusarium; species Fusarium guadeloupense. The sequence continues at coordinate 33,824 of JAJJWM010000205.1, read as the reverse complement.
TCAGAACCCTTTTGCCTACCTCGGTACGAGTTCCTCATCTCCCCCGCTTTCCACTGCGAGAATTCAACCTCTTCCGACGCTGCTCAAACTCAATTACAATTACGATTACTCGTGCTGACATAGCGACTCCTACGCAGGCAACGACAGTGACGGCGAGGAGAAGCCCGTCGTTCCTGTCAAGACCGTTGACAAGAACACCCCTCGCACTACTAAGCGCAATGTCGAGCCCCAGGCTCCCGTAAGGGCCGAAGGTGCTGGCCGCAACAACCGTCGTGGTCCCGGTGGCAACGAGGGTGGTGAGTTCTTTCCCAGCTGTATAAGCTGAATGTTTTGAAGTACTAACTGAGTCACAGCCTTCCGGGATCGTGGTGCTGGCAGCGACCGAAACCACGGCCGATCTACTGAGGAGAACCCCCGCGGTGGTCCCCGAGGCGGCGCTGGTGCCCGCGGACGTGGTGGTAAGTAACTTTGAGATTACGTTCTGTCGCAATGAACCCAAGCTTACAATTTCCAGGCCGTGGCGCCAGACACGCCCGTGAGCGCGATGACAAGCACCCCTCCCGCTACGGCGGTCACGGGTATGCTTCACCTCTTCTCCCTCCTCATTCCATGTACTAACAATGAAATCCGTAGTGGCTCCGACAAGCAGGCTGCCCAATCTTGGGGTGCCACCGAGGGCAATGCTGAGCTTAAGGACGAGCAGGCCGGTGAAGCTATCGCTAAGGACGAGCAGAAGGACGCCGCTGCTGAAGACGCTGCTGGCGAGGCCGCCGCTGAGGAGGAGGCCGAGAAGCAGGTCTCTTACGACGACTACCTCGCCCAGCAGGCCGAGAAGAAGGCCGCTCTCGAATCTGGTCTCAAGGTCCGCGAGGCCAACGAGGGCAGCAAGCTCGACAAGAAGTGGGCCAACGCCAAGCCCCTCGAGAACGAGGAGGAGGAGTACTTTGCCGCCACCGGAGGCAAGGCCCAGCGACAGCGTGAGCGCAAGGTCAAGCAGACCATTGACTTCGACCCTCGCTTCGTCGAGCCCGAGCGCACCCGCGGCGGTGGTCGCGGAGGCCGTGGTGGCCGTGGAGGTCGTGGCGGCGAGCGTGGTGGTGACCGTGGCCGTGGTGGTGACCGAGGCCGTGGTGGCCGCGGCGGCGCTGCTCAGGGCAATGCTGCTATCAACACCAGCGACCAGTCTGCCTTCCCCAGCCTCGGCGGCAACTAGATTGCCCTTCAGTCGCCTCGCACAAGAGAGCGCTCATAAACCCCCATCGCTTGCAAATGTCGAATAGCAACACGGGTCAACGTCATGTCCAACTCCCCCTTTTTCCTTTTTCTCGTCATGATATAAGAAGGGGGGCCAAGTCATATGCGTTGTTTGAAAGGTTGAAATGAATAAAAAAAAGTTGACCATTGATTTTTTCTACCTGGCCGGATGTGCATGTGCGTCCGCTGGGCAAAGTGCTGCGTGATATAGGGGCTGCACCCAGAAGTGTTTCTGTCTTCTAGGTCCTCTCAAAGGTTTTCGGTACAAAATTCAGTTGAAATGTTCTTCATTCTATGAGTGTCTTTGTCTTGGTGCGTGAGTGAAGGTATGTGTCCTAAGTCAAACATAAACATGAATATCTCAAATCGCATCTCAGTAAAAGTTCTCTTGATTTTGCAGAATTTCGTAGAGACAAGATTGTTATCATAAAATTTTAGACGTATTAGATGCCTCCAGGCAAGATAGATAGGCTACAGTATAGTATTGGAATCCCTTATTTTGCCTAGATGTGTATAATCTTGTCAACGCTCGAGCAACACTGAAAGTCAGGAGCTATGCTCTGGTGTTTTCTCAAGCCTTAGAGACATATTTGGTTATTTGACTCAATCGAAGCAGTTATACGGTCTAATATTCCAGCCGTACGTGGTGTTGCTTTACATGATGCTTGCCCTCCCTCCCTCACTTTACCCCTGAATACGACACTCAACTCTTCTGGCATATTTTAACTTGATGACTGTTCTACAATCATTCTGAAATATGTACTCTTGTGTTCTCGAACATGTTTATCTATCAAATTTGACAAGCCACAAAGCATGGAACGAATCTGATCTATCACACGACCGCCTGTCAGGGGTACATACCAATGTCGGGCTCGCAAACTCAAGCTGGTCGTTATTTTGATTTGAATAATCCCTTACATGAATGAAAGACCCTTATATGTGTTTTTTAAAGCAATAAAATATATGTTATAGGCTTATATCGTGCTGTAAGGAGTTTCGTCTCAACGCTGTACCCCTGCCAGCACTGCGAGATGACTTCTTCAAAGAACCACAGCGAAGGCTCGACTTTGTAATAAAAGCTATGTTCCAGAGTGCTTGAAATACATAAGTCTTTGTGTGGCTGTTAGAATCTTGACTGTACAGTTACAGCGCTCAGTTGGACGTTAGAAAGAGGCGTCCTGCCTCGGGCTGCACTAGATCGAAGTGGCAGCATTATCCGCTAGCTCAAGGTCGAATATTGTTTGGCAGGATGGCCAAATCTCGGTTTTACGAGTGAAAACACTAGAACTAGCTATTTCCCTCAGCCAGAGCCATTCCCCTATCCTCAACATCGTCGAGTGAGCTCCCGACGTCTCTGAGCGTTCATTCTTGACACTTACCACCCCCAAAGCGAACATATAGCCTTTCACTTGTCTCTATCGTCTTTCTAGGCCTGGTAAGTAAGCAGTGAATGAGATGATGTTCACGGGTTTGGCGTTTACGGTGAACATCGTCCCCCTTCTTGCGTGTTTAAATTCTTCTGGAGCTCGCAAAACTCTTCATCCTTTCCTCTCTTTCCATCCACCAAACTCGCAGAGCATACAACTCTATCGGGAACAAAAAGTCCACATCGTGCTTAGGAAGTAAGAGAAAACACCACAAACCAAGCAATCAACGGTCACCATGAGCGACGACCTTACCCCGGAGATGGCGGAGCGTCCCACCAACGCTATCTCATTTGCCCGTGAAAAGGTACAGACTGTTTGCGACAACGTCAAGTATCATACTACTAACATGTTCAAGGACATGCGGGATTCCATGCCTGAGTTGTCTATCAAGAAACATCTCCCCGAGGCTAAACGAGAGGCCGAGGAAGAGAAAACTCGCAATGTGAAAGCGTTTCTCCGTTCAGAGAAGCAGACTTAAGCTATCCCGAGCTGAAAAGACAGGGTCATTGCCAACAAATGGGTAGGGTTCTCTTGTCTTTGTGTCGAGTACCGAAAATGAGGTGAGTAACTACTACTGGTTGGATTATCTACACTGAGATCTTGGACTTTTGATAGGGTAGCAGCAATCAACTTGAACACCTCAGTATAATCTTTATTATTCATGGTAAGCAAAAATGAACCTTTTTCGTAAATTTAAGTCTACATGTAAGAATCTATGTAAGAATCAAAATAGGGGTAAAGGCAAAATCGCTTGTTCATTTATTTCGTGCCTAGTTACAAGAATCGCCCAACAACCCAACAATGTATTATGCTCGATGCGAAAACGTATGCGATGCATCCATACCAAGAGAGAATACAAGCAAAACAGCGTTGAAAATAGCCATCATGTAAAAGGGTGCACCGTTGGATAGCCGGTCGAATAGAAATCCCCCCAGTTTTGTAAGTAATAAGATGGCTACGCCGCCACACAAGGAGTACACGCCTGCGATAGATCCTTTTAGGCGGATGCGTGATGCGGCCTCCTGGTCTGTTCTAATGTTGATGAGAGGTCGGCTCTCATCGTTGGGCGACTCGTCCTCGTCCGGCTGTAGTAGACTCTCGTGGCCCACGGTTCGGGGCAGCTCAACTGCCAGAACGCCACGACCCAGGGAGCCAAGGCTGCAGACAATAGCGCCGATCTGGCTGATGCCGAGAAGTGACACTACGAAAAAGATCGCTGGGCTGCCGCCTCGGCCGTCTACGTCCTTGATCTCAGGGCTCGATAGTTGTGGTAGTATGGTGTAACCGACGATTCCGAAAATTGTCGAGACAAGAATAGGATAGTTCAGGCGGCCGGTTCGACTGGCGAGATATCCGAAGACAGGTGCGCAGACGAGGCCCATGAGTTGCGCCACGCCAGTAAGGATAGAAGATAGAATATAGGCGGCTCTACATTCTTCCTTGAGCTCAGGCGACGAGTCGTGAGGCGAGCCCTTGCAGAAGCCGTTGCTGATGAAAAATGTGTTGACAAAGAGAGGAATGAAGAGCGAAATGGCAACGCTCGACGCTCGAGCAACGAATCCGCCGATGTATCCGAGGCCGATTCGCGAGTCGACGAAACCAAGGAAGACGGAATCTTTCATAAGGTGGAGATAGGGTGTCAGTTTCTATAATTTGTTAGCAACGACAGGAACAGACGATAGACATCCATAGCTTCGACTCACTTGTCGCTGATGGCCATTCCCATTTGACCTGAAACTCGACTCCTGCTCGTGCTTGAGTCCGAAAAGAACCCCGAACCCCTTGCCTTCTTCACCTTTGATATTGCGCAGACCGATCGCGACAAAGATTGCCACGGCAAATGCGACAACAGCGACAACGTAGAAGCTATAAGATACCGCCTCAGCCGGTGTTGTGTCCTTATCTCGGCCAAACCGGGCCGGAAGTGGGAGGAATAGAGTCAATGCCACAAGAGCACCGCAACCGGTGAAGAGTCCGACAAATCCTGCCAACTTTGATGGTCTTCCCGCCGAGTTCTCGTTCGTATCTGTTATGCTCGGTTCAGTGGAAACTGACTGCGTATATCGCTCCGGGGTAATGGTCATATCGGACTCGACGGAGAAGGCGACGCTATTCCGAGCAGTCGCGTTCTGCAGCGCCTTGATCCTAGCTTGCGCCTCGTCCTCGTCGCCGCTATCGTCCGTTAAAGAGGGTAGAATCGCGGTTACCATAGTAGCGCTTCCAACAGTCAGCATCTTCCCTGTAGGTTACAAGACATTGCGACTCACGCAGCAGATGCACCGACGGCGAACAATACGCGAGCCAGCAGCAATTGAGGATACACCGTCTGCGCTTGAACAAAGAGAGCGAGAGAGAGTCCAATAATGGCGTATCCAATAACGGCAACCCATCTTACACCCAGACGATCCGAAACAAGACCCCATCCGGGACAAGCGACGAGAGCAACAAGCTCATCCACGAACCCAAGGGTTCCAACAACATCGCCAACGCCCTCCTTCTGCCCAATGAGGTCGGTGATAACAAAAGAAACAGAGCTGTTCAAAAAGACCAGAAAAGAGATGGAGAAGAGCGAGATGCCGAGGAGGTACGTCACAGCCTGTAGAGGCGTCGTCGACGGCGCAAAGGGAAGATATCGTAGCATAGTATTGTGTTTTTGATGAGATTACAACAAGGTCTTTGGATAAATTAGCAAAGGCGGGGAGAAGTCAGTCAGTCAGTCTATCACATTGCTAAAAGAGCCAAAAAGCAATTTACTGGGCGTGTGGATGTGGAATGTTGACGTAGTGGTGCGAAAGCGCGATGGATGCCAAACAATAATAATACTTAACTAACCCACCTCAGATTAATAAAAGCTCGGATCCAAACAATGACGGTGTCATTACATAAGCTCAAACATCTGATGCACGCACCCGAGAGTTATTCCACTTGCCAGTATATCAGTTAATTATGTCTTATTCCTGCGGACAACCGCTTATATAGAGATGCTGTGGTGTTGTTACGGCCCCGTAGCGTCGTGGTTACATACACATTAGTTTATCACGATTGGCTGAAACTGTGAATAGCAAGTAGCTTCGTGTATAAGAGTTAACGAAACATAAATTATATATCTAACGGCTCTTCATCCCAACGTAACCTTCTGTCCGTCTCTACTACTTGCTACCTTAACTTCGAAACTTGCTCCATGCTACATCCAGTAGATTCAAAGTAGACCAACCCAGACGCCATACCTTTGCCCAAACTCCATAAACCCATCAACTACCCAGTAGCATCACCGGTGCAGTAACATTCCTTGTCATCCAATCTACCATGCCCAGAGCACCTTGTGGTGAAGAGTTCTGGCACCCAGTCGCTCAAACTCAAAAGGCGTGATCCATGAGTCGTTGGTCGACAGCTTGGCAAAGACGCTGGCGCCCTTCCAGGTAACCACCTGCTCGTCCATGTCTCTTGCGCTCCGACTGACCAGAATACGGTCGTATAGATCTGGTCGTCGAGCCTTGATCTTCTCCTCTAGAACGACCGTGAAGTGAGGAATCTTGGCACCACCGCCAACCACCATGATACTGCCCAGCAGATCTCGCAGCTTCTTCTCATCGCCCTTAGCGGCATTCTGAATACTTGTGAGAATGGCAATGTCTAGAGGAGCCACTGGTAGCACGGCGTCGCGTTCAACTGCCATGGATTTGGCGGTGCGGGCGGAGGAATCAACAAACATGCCCGCCGGAGGTTGCCCTTGTCCAGGAATAGGGGTTCCTGCCGCACGAGTGCCATTGGGGGCTGGACTGCCTCCGTTCACACCATCTTTGTCTTTGCCAGAAAAGACAAACGCTGGAGGAACTGGTGTGCTAGCTCCCTCCGGTGCAGGGGATCCAGCATGAGATCCCATGGGGGTTCCGTTCGTAACGCCGTCCTTACCAAGGAAGTTGAACTGCGCCTTTTCCTTCATTGGTGTTGAAACGTCGGGTTGTGTCAGCGCAAATCCGTTGGCGTTGGATGTTATCGATGGCTGAACCAGAGCTAGAATGGCAAGTTGGGCAGCAGACGTGGGGTCATCAGGGATATCTACATCGTAGGCGTTATAAGATCGGTCTACGAGCTTACGTCGTCCCTTTAGTTTGGTGCTGTTATCGAAAATAGTAGGATCGTAAACTCCCATCGGTGCTAGGATGACCTCGTCGTACGTCTTGAACTGGTACTTTCGGGTTGGCTGATTGGGCGCTCGAACATGGAACTGGTAGAGTTGAACAGAAATGTCTGCTTGTGACATGGTGCAGTGCTTGATCTTGAGCTCTTCGGCCAGGAGAAAATCGTATCGTCGGCGCAGGTTCATATCCTGATAAGGAAAGTTGTCGTACATCATCATCTTGAGGAATGTGTCGGTGATATCGTATCCTCCATATTTGAGGTTGATTCTCGAATCCTCAATGACAAGACCATCCTCCACACAGGTGACTGATGTCTTCTGGGCTCCCACATCAACAACACAGGCTTGCGTGTATCCAGCACCAAAAGTCGCAGCCATGCCTTCCTGGACAAAGCATACCCTGTTGAACTCGAACCACGTCATGCACGATCGTAGAATTTGCTCGACGTATTTCTTGTCGTAAAGATCGGGGATGACGAATACGCAGCTGTACTGTTGCCATTCGCTGTTTGTCTTTAGGCCAAGCTCTTGCCTTAATGCCTTGTCGAGTAGAGTCTCAAAGTCATCAAACAAATGCTCTTGGCTTGTATATCCGTCCTCATTCCACTGTCCATGCTGCATCGGCCACCAAAGCTTGAATTTGGGATTGGAGTCGTCGGGTACACGCTGCGCTTGATGTCCGATAAAGCAAGAGGCTAACGATTCGGGGTCCTCGAGTGTTTCGATATCGGTCCATTCAATTTCAAGCGGATCGTTATGCTTCTGGATGACTTCAGGCTCCGTACGACGGTTGAAGGTCTGAACAAGTTCCTTGGAGTTGGGCAAAACCTTGCGCTTGTTGGCGCGCATCTCGACTTTGAGATCATTGCACATCTTGTTGTATTTCTTTGACCACTCTTCTCCGTATTGCTGGTCTGCAGTCTTGGCTTCGAATTGTCGTCGCGGTAGAGCTTCGTACATCTCGGATTCGGTCTGGGGGAATTTGGTCGCCAGGGTCATGGGGATCGTCTTGGGAAGCGCGTCGCTTGCAAAGCCTATACGAAGATTTTGACTGCCAGGATGGATCACAATGACCCTGGAGGGGTCCATGCCAGCCGAGGGCGTCGTGGCACCATCTTCGTCGGGTAAATCTGCGACAGGAAGTGGCAGCTCACCATTAGCGGTCTTGGATAACGCGCGATCGCGGTCTCGGGCAGTTTGTACTAGTCGATCGCGGGTGGCATCGCTCTGGAGACGGAGGGCGAGAACTTGGTCATCGCGCTTCATGTAATCACTAACGCAGCATTAGCACATATTGGTCGCCATTGGTAGGGGAGTCGTACGTGTAGTAGTTTTTCTGATTAATCGGGGTGACATCAGGCCATGTGGTCAGCTTCATGCCATTGTCGGTCCTCTCGAGGCCTGAGATACACTCGTCAGTATATGTGTCTTGAGCGACAGCCGAATCGCTTCACGAGATCCAAAACGTGAACCTACCTTCCCGCAGGAGGACCCTTTCGCTGACTTTGCCAACCATGATGATGGGTTAGTCTTGATCTTTCTAGTATTGTGGCGGAAACATCGATCGTGAGGCGATGAAGAAGGTTGTTACGCGCTTCAAGCTCAACCTTGAAAACTGAACGAGCGCATCTGATCCATGCATTGTCTTGATCGCGGCAGCGGATTAGGACTAGCGGTGTTTAGCGGAAATTTAAATATCCGGCCCGTGGATCTACAATATCTTCCCCACGGCAGGGTTCCCGTTGTGGGGTCCAGTCTCGAGATAGGGCGGCACAAAAACGAGCTTGACTGTATTGTATTACTGCTTCCAACTGCTTTGTCCTATTAGGCAAAGTAAAAAGTCACACTGCTGACATAGAATTTATTATCATGTGATCTTACACAGCTTATGAGAAGTCAGTGATGAGGAATCATGATAAAGGAACCATCGTGACTTGCTATCTACGCAGCATTTCCCTTTTTTGTCGGCCACTACTCGGCTTCCGTTCCTAGTGCTCACATGCAGGAAAGCCTAGGTACCAAAGATATTACCTACTTGAGTATCATGTTGCACCCTGCTGATAACTCTTCATCATAAATGGATTACTTGCAAATATCATACTAAGTAGATGCTGAGAGGCTTGAAAAATCGCTTCACACCATTCAGTATCTGCACTTCTACTCTACATGGCTAACTAACGCCTAACACATGATAGGCTGGCGGGATTCCAGGTGATGAGGAGTCTCGGGCTTGGTGGCGCAAGCAGACAAGCAAGCCGAGCAGTTGACCCTTGACACCTACCTAGACAATGTTCCATTGCAAAGGACAAGGGGGGTTCCATAAAATGTCTCTGTCCATAGTTGCTCTGAATTCTCTCTTTTGTCCACCGATTGTTTCTCCTCTCCAAACTCTCGCAGAGCCCTTTGACGCCGCCATGGAGGCTCATATCTCCATTGTAGAGCCTAGCTCAAACATATCTACCTTGGAGAGTACCAAGTCATATTCACCCATTAGCTATACACCCACATCCTGGTCAGGCCCAATTCTGCTGGGAGTATTCCTTGGCTATGTCGCCCTTTGCTCTCTTGTGCGGTTCTCTCGACTCAGCTCGATGCGTTCCAGACTTGGGTACACCGATCGCGCCTCGCTGGGTCGAATGACGAATCAAGACGCCTTTGAGATTGTGAATAGCATTGCACAACTAGAATTCCCCCTCTTCTATGATCTTGCTGTTAGATTGGCTCTATTTCAGGTATGGTTGATGCTCTAGTGTCAAAACAGTTCAAGTGCAATATTGACCAGTTTTCTATAGACATATGCTGTTAAGAACATTGCCAATGTTTTATATGGGGGCAGCGATCTAAATAGCCGCGAGAGAGCACCTAAGAGGTATACCAGTCAATCTTTCGATTGTCTTCCCCCCACTAACGTTGACGTCCCCTTAGGTATGCCGACACCGAGGTTGTCTATGTTTGGTAAATCTACCTATTATCCTCTTTTAGACCATATGTACTGACATTCTTTAGTTTCGCAAACTTCCCACCAACTTCAAGCGAGCTACACAAAGCAGTGGCGCGGACCAACTTCCTGCACGCCCCCTACATCAAGAGCGGCAAGATACAGCAAGAGGATTTGCTCTATGTTCTCTATGCGTCTTTCGCTGAACCCGTTCGGTTCCTCAGTCAGTACGAGTATCGCAAACTTACCGACATGGAGATAGCTGCCTTTGCAACTCTATGGAAGTATGTCGGCGATATGATGGAGATTGACTACAGGACAGTGCTCCAGAAGAATGAGTGGGCAGATGGTATTGAGTTCTTTGAGGACGTTTCTCGTTTCGGCGAGGAGTATGAGGATAGGAATCTGCGTCCTACACGAAAGGTTTATGACCTGGGCCATATCTTGATGGATCTACTGCTACAGTCTCATCCCAAGATTGCCAGGCCCGTCGCTTTTCCAGCGGCATGCGTCCTCATGGGCCCTCGATTAAGACGAGCGTTCGGGTAAGTTTGATTTGCATTCTCGAGCCACTGTTACCGGTCATGCTAACACGCAAGCAGATTCCCAGAGCCTGGCCTAGCCATCACTGCACTGACATACAGCCTACTTCTCATTCGAAAACTCGCCGTCCGCTACCTCTGCCTCCCTCGCATTACACGCGCAGAGTATATCTCTAAGCCCGATCAGCAAACAGGACGAATCAACTCGTACCATTACATGAAGGAACCTTTCTACGTCCCCTCTACGTTCTGGACACGCTGGAACCCCCTTGCATGCATAACACGACTTTCCGGTGGACTAGTTCCCGGCGACGGTGGTGCTAGGATGAAACCTGAAGGTTTCCTCTTTGAAGAGTTGGGCCCTGAAAAGTTTGTTGGAAAGGGCATCGAGGAGACGAAGGCTTTTGAAGAGGTGGTGAAGACGAAAGCGTTTGGGGGCTGTCCTTATAGCCCGGTAAAGGCTTGAACGGTTCATGCAGTTAAAGGGTGAGTCCTGTCGACCGTATAATGGATTTTGGCTATGAGATTTAGATAGAAGCATCAGCCTAGTGTTACAGTCTTGTCTTATAGATAGGAAGCGCCAGTGGTCCTAGAGAACTATAGTGGCATTATCTAGATACGAACTCTGCCGCGAGTTGTCTGTCTGTGTATTCAACTAAAGCACATGTAACGAACCTGATCTGCTATTGCTAGCTCCTGTGTCGCTATCAAGATTTCAGATCATAATAAATGGAAGCCTTCTAGCTTGGTCGGTAATATTAGGTTAGTTTAGTTGAAGGATCTCCTTTAATTAACAATCCATTCCTAGCCTTTCAAGACCCAAAGCCTGGCCTGCCAGTATATGCTATAAACTACACATCTTTCCTTTCTCACCTATCATCATTGCCGTTACAAGTTGATCATTCTGCGTATTGCAGGACATGGCACCCAACAGTCGACGCTCAAGTTCAGGGTAGTTGTCGTACAACGGCCGAGCTAGGTACATTGGCTATACGTCATTGCTATCCAACAAGGCACATACCGTTGATCAATTCGTAATTCTTGCTCTCCGCATTAGGAAACGGATAAATGCCCGAGAACTATCGGCGGAATCTGATCGGCAATTCCCCGCTGACTGCAGGTCACCGCGTGTCAGGCACCTACCTGCAAAGTAAATCACATGACGTAGTAGTTGGCCACTCTCTTATTCAAACAACATCTCATCACCAGAACAATTATCATTTAAGACTTCGCAGCTCTAAGTACATACAGCATCACAGGATAACAAAATCAGAAGATAGCACAATTGAAGCCGCTTACGCACATTCTCAGAAGACGTCCAAGTCCAAACTCGCTGAGATGCCTCCCATTCCCATCCACACCTCGAGTCCCATCACGGCAGCAAAGCCATCAGGAATCACCCTGCAGACTGCGCGATCAGAGGATACAGAGGCATCAGCAGGAGCTCCTGCGAGCAATGAGACCCCTACAACTACATACCCGGCAGCTCGACCAGAGGCTCGCCCGTCTATGCCAGCTCCAACCGGAGCACCGCAACCCTTCACAGACGTCCAGCCGACTCCGACCCGGGCTGCTGTAGACTCAAGCCCGCCTGCCCCGCAACCCGGAGCAGCACCGGAGCCGCCCAACGGAAGTCATCTGCCACCACCACCCAAGGCCGGCGAGACCTTGCGTGACACCCAGGCGCAGGCTACAGAAGGGCGCATGCCTCCCCAGATGTCCTATGCGCCGCTATCCAGTGGGTCGGAGTTCGCCGTACCACGTTCAGCGACGACAACAGCGCCAGGTCCCTCCCCAATGGCTGGTTTGGGTCCAACGGCCGTGCTGGGCGGCGGCTCCGGAAGCGACTTTTCGCACCCACCGGGATATCACCAGAACGTGCACGCGTCCGAGTTTTCCAGTGCTCAGCGTGCGGCACATGAAGCTTCCGTGGCACAAGAGCGCAGGCCCTCACTGATAGGCGACGAAGATGGTGAGGGGGTGTGGTCGGCGGCCAAGAAGTGGGCTTCGGCTGCTGGCGAGAGTCTTGCCGCAGCCGAGCATGAAGTCTGGAAGAGGATCAACAAAGAGTAGCAACAGCCAGTACAGGACAGGGGACGGGAGACGAGTTCGGTATGATAGGGCTAAGGCCAGGATGAGCGAGTGGATGTTTCTGTCAGTGCATGAGTGTATTAATGTTTTAAGGGGATCGGTCCCACCATGGATGATGTTTCTGCTGTTCTATTTCCAGAAACACCGGGGCAAAAGATGGAAGCGATGTGATAGATAGGCAGCCAGAAGGTCTTCCAGAAGCCATATGGGACGATAGGGACGTAGCATGAAAATGTCAAAAACCTGTGGCATCATTATTGGCTCATGATGTCCATTTTGCGAGAAGACGACAAGGCCTGAATCATGCTGTCGCTCAAAGTGGTGATGTAATTTCCCATTTCAGTAATGCTTCAGGGACGGATGTATCGACCCCTGGCCACAAAACGGCCTTACCGGGAGACCCATAGAACAGAAATGGAACACCCGTAGAAGACGGAAAAGAAGGGAAGGATAATTAGTGCGCGGCAGATTGTCATGGATGGGCCTTTGCGTATCCTGTAACTTCCTGGATCTGATACATCCGCGGGACAACTTACCTCGAAGGGGAAATGGACAGAGTTGAATTGGGTTGAGTGAGCCTTGGCCGTCCTGAGGTTGACGGCCGCAGGGTGCAGTAGATCCATGATCAACATCGGGATCCTGATCATCGGGAGAGCATGAGGCTTCAGATGTCTGAGCGTTGACGGCTGGGATAAACATGATCACGCAAACAAGACAAGATTATCAGTTGGGAGCCGAGCCCACCTCATCCTAAACACTGGGAGGTAGCCCGGCATCGGGTGTCAATCTTGGAGGTGAATTGAGAATACTAAAGAATTTTGAGGTGACGAGATGACGCGTTACATTGAAACAGATTACATGCTGTATTAATGATTAGGCGAAAAAGACAGTACAGACATGAGACGAGGGAAAATACCTTTGTTAGTGGTTGGGTGACAGGTAAAGAAGAGCGATGAAGTGACAGCGCGATGTAACCGTGTCAACTACATAGGCGCTAGGCCTTCCCCCCGGCCATCGGGGGAGATCCGGCATTTGAGCGAGAGATGGAGTTGTTAACCTGGACATGAGAATTCCTTCAAGAACTCCATGGTGCGTGCGATAGTGAGGAAGAGCCAATTTCATGAAGAAATCGTGGTGCCGTTCGATATTCAGGTGTGGCAGAATCACCTGGACTAAGATGGTAGTATATATCCGTAGGTAAATCGAGATCTGCCACGAACTAGTTACGGATTTGAGCGATGAAATCGAATTAAAGAGGAGATGCTCAGTGCAAGAGAAGGCTGCTGGCTGCTATTCATAGATACTAGGTACATACAGCAGATGATCCACCGTAATTAATGGACCTTTACCCTCCAAAGCCAACGTAATGCCTTCATCTGACGTGGTCCTCGCGGGAATGGCAAGTGGTGTTCAAAATAAACGGGACTTTAGATGAGGTTGACATAAAGAATGGATCACTTTAGAAAGCCTTGGAGGAGATATTATGACTAATACGATCAAACTTTTATATCAACCTCATCTAAAGTCCTGTTTATTTTGAACACCACCTGAATGGGTAAAAAGAGAGCTCCAGTGGCTTCAAAGTTCAGCTGTTCCAGTGAGCTTCTAGTGGATGTTGAGGTGAGTCCTCAACTGTACAGTGGATGTTAGTGGCTGTATTTTTACCAATGAATGGGCTTCATGGAACTGCCCCTGGTCCTGCGACAGATCTGAGACACGCCGGCCTCCCTGCAACAACTCGAGACATGAGTATCTCATCCAATCAGAGAAGACAAGGAAGTAATTCTAGACCCAAAGGGTAAGAGCAAGACCCTCGTCCCGCTCTGGGCCTGAATCCTTGCTCCACGTGCTGCGAATGAGAAGAGTTTATTAGACCCACCTTCTTACAACTTCAAACGCACGCTTGTATTGCTCTTCTTATGGTCGAAAGCTCTGGCTTCCAGCATCTCACAATGTGAGCACGACAGAGACGACAGCCAAGAAGCCACAAACATCAGAAGCAGCTGTACTATCATGTCTCTGTCGCTTATACCCTCCATGAAGATGACAGAAGCAGATCAACAACCTCAAAGCTGCAGTGATTTGGACAAGTCACATCTCTGTCTATATCAGTGGCCAGACGAATGTGATTCCGATTCGCTCCCTGACACTACGATGTCACACCTGCTCTCATAATCAACTGGTCAAGCCCCAAGCTTCAGGGCACATCTTTTGTCGCCTTGATGCAGATGGCAACGCCTCTTCCTGTGAAAACAAGGCGCACGCTGAGCTACCAGCCAGTCGCCTGACGGCCTGTCATCCGGGAGTACATCATCATCTCTGTTTGGAGCTGCCGCTTCGCTTGTGCAGCTGTCACCATATTTGAAACCTCAAAATGACAATTAAGCTCTTCCTCGAGCTCTTTAAGGATCGACCGCCGCACGATCAAGACAAAAGTACTGCCCCTCGTGCGGGGGGTTAAAGGATGGAGTCTTTTGACGTATTGCTATATTGCCTTATTGGGAGGCACCTTGTGGTCTTGGATCTGTCGAATTTGATCACGCAGCAACTCGGCTTTGTTCCTGGCTATTCACCACCCACAATTGGCCTCTATACGTGTCAACCTTGACACCCGAGTTTTAGCGGTTTCGACTGTTGTGAAAAATAGTATACTGCCTCATCTGAAGCACATCATCCCTCTTCTGGGGTTCTAGGGGCGTGCCGGTCAACCTTGAGGGGCGTGTTGAGCCGAGAGGCCGATGTGAGGCATCGAGTTATAACGCCCAAGCTGAGGGTGTCCAGAGACAGATACGGTGTGGCTCCAGTTCGTCGGAAGTTTTGTCAACCCCAGACGGGCCTAACGTGGCCCAGTTTGAGTCGACACGCTCAACTTCGTCGACTCACTAGCCCGCCCGCCCATCCACACCTCCCCTCGTTGACTCTTGTTTCTTTAGCACCAGATGAGACAAGCCACCTCCGCCGAGTTGCTATTGTGCAGCCCGACTGGCTGGTTCAATGGTCCGGCCGAGCCCCTTGACGATACACTCTTGAAGCCTGCGCCACTCTTGGTCATCTTGGAGACTGTATGCGATCTCAACTGCTATCTATGGTACTCCAATCTCGCCGCTTGTTTTCTGTCTCGGATGCCTCTCGCTATCCTCGCTGTGCCATTCCCGCCTGCCCTTTCACAAGGTCCATCTTTCTAGCACATGCTCTCCAGCCCTGTTGACTGAAAGCTGTGGCCTTATTATTCCTAGTCCGGGGTCATGAGAAACCCTGTCCATATCCCTGTTGTTAGCTCCACCGACTCCTCTACTTCCTTGTCTATACTGACAAAGATTGTACTCACAACTAGTTAGGGCACTTTCTATCCTAGCAGCGCTGCGACTCTATTCTGTACCGGATAACCCCCTCTTCTACCAATTCATAGATCGGTCTGTGTTGAAGCCCACTCGGTCCAGCCCCTCCCGTCTATCCAAGCCTATCCCCTGGTGTCAGTCCCTGACTTGCGGAGCTACCTTGTCTTCATGGATAATGCCTCTTATCCTTCATACACGTCTTCTTATACCTCCAGGTTCCGGCTCCGACTTTTAACCTACCTTTTCTTGCACACGTACTTCGGCGACACTACCAACTCGTTAGCTCTGTTTATCCTTTTAGTCTCCAGTCATTCCTTATACAAACAAACTCTTGCATATCATCAAGCCTTATCATATACTGCGAGCTCGCCCACCGCCATCCAAGACTAAAGTCTAGACATCCATTCATTCTATCCAAGACTCAAACCAACTACTCCGCTTTCCTTCACAAAGATTAAACACAAACTTTCACGCGACTCCGCTATCATCGCTCCAAGGGATCCCGCCTCTCCATAGCACTACCAATATACCCTGGCGCTCCTACATCCCACATCTACTCATTCCTTACAACGCGTTCCTTACAACACATGTTGGCAGCCCGGAAATTACTCCCACATTTGAGTTGGCCATTGCGCTCTTAGTTGACCAGGTAAGTCAGAGATGTTCCGCGGCACTTCCGAAGATCCAGATATGATGTGGACCTGGTACCCTGAGCCCGTCTACCATGATCGTCCACCATCGCGGATTCATGCTGACAGCACCCTGCCCTTGTCAGATACATTCTGCATAATAGTTTAACGCCTCGCTCTTTCGCCGAACCTCTTGACTTTTGATTCTTATCACACCCTACTGTATGCCTCATGTTTCTTGTCCTTCCTTTCGGCCATATTCACACAATACTTACAGTTCATGATCACAGCGCCGACGCTGAGATTTAACGTTTTTACCTTCATTTTCGACTATCTCCAGAGCTGGCATCAATATCTGTCGAGACCAACGCATATAATCACCATGAACGCGAATGAGTTCACCGAAAACGACTCCGTGCTGGGCTCGGACGAACTGTGGTCGACACCTGTGACTCAGTCCAAACCTCGACCTATGCCGATTTACCAAGGGTTTTCTTTCTGCGGTGCTGAGGACTATTCTTCAGTGCCATCTTGGGACTCATCCTCTGTGTCGTTTCAGCAAACCCCAAGTGAGACTATGTCACGGCCCGTATCAATGCATCAAGACATTTATCCTCCTACGACAATGGATAACGGTAATTATATCTGAATCCATGTTATACGACTAGGCTGATTCAAAAACAGGGTCATGGCTTGAGAAACCAACCGAAACCCATTTTGATCTACAGGGAATAGACCACGATATGACTATGGGAATGGCCAATTCTTTCACTGCTGATGAAGCCATCCCCGTTCTCGATCTCAAGTATGGTACACTTGCCGAGGAGGACCTCATGGCGATGGACGATGGCTCGAAACAGCGCCGCATGTCTGGTTCATCCTTTTCTATGTCAACTTCTGGTGCACTCTCCGATATGCCTTACGACGACTTCTCGACGGCGCTCTCTGAGGCCCCATCGTTCACCTCCGACTACCCACCCCGGTCCAATCGCACTTCTCTGATGTCTTCCACTCAACTCTCGCCCGTTGCCTCGCCACGTATGGCACCTCCGACGACGAGGACCGACCTTGTGAGGACCCAGAGTCGCGGCCGCGGAGCCTCTCCTTCTCCGCGACCAGTTGTACGATCTGCTCCTTACAGCGTCGAAGGCCCGAGACTCAAGCGATGGTCCACGGGTACTTACGGAACCTCAGCAAGCCGCAAGCCTGCTCAGTACGTCTACCAGACCTGTCCTGATATGTTCAACAGCCACCAGCACATGTATTCCGGCCATTCTTCCCCTGCTATGGGCGCCGCTCCTCTGCCACTCAACTATGGAAATCTTCAGGCTATGCAGCAGGCGCCATTTGTAGTGCCTAGCACACCTGTATTCCAGAGGAACAGTATGCTACTTCCTACTCAGCTCCCGTCTCAGATCTCTCAACAGCAGCCGTGGCAAACCGATATGAACCATTTCACCCCGCCGCCGCCTCTTTTGTCCCACGGACTTTTCAGGATGCTTCAGAGCAACGGAGACGCAGCTTGCTTGAACAGCCACTACACTGACCTCTCCGACCCACCCGATCTGTACGGCGCTCTTCAGGAGGAGCAGATCCCACCTCCCCCTGAGGACATGAACCCTTCGGATCCCGACTTGATTCCTCGTGAACAGGAGCTACGATTTGAAGGCGATCTTTACACTCCTAGATGGGTGCGAGGCCATGGCAACAAGCGAGAGGGTTGGTGTGGAATCTGCAAGCCTGGAAGGTGGCTCGTGCTGAAGAACTCTGCCTTTTGGTACGACAAGTCGTTCTCTCATGGTATCAGCGCCGCAACTGGAAGTTCATTCCAGGAACCCCAGCAGAAGAGACGCATGGACGGAAACCCCGATGTTTGGGAAGGACTTTGCGGTGGCTGCAATGAGTGGATCGCACTCGTCAGCAGTAAGAAGAAGGGAACGACCTGGTTCAGGCACGCATATAAGGCAAGCATATCTATCCCTCGAAGAATACAGGCGACTAACAGAAGCCAGTGTCACACTCATCTCAAGGTCAAAGACACGCCCAAACGACGCCGCGAAAGCAGCAATGCCAGGGCACTGGCCATGTCGACCTTGGCAAAGCCCAAGACTGAAACCCAACGACCCATTACTCCCCAGATGCCAGCCTCCTTGACGGATGCTGCCACTACACCTCGACCCGCTCCTATGTCACAGATCACGTCTCACCCTCAGCCCCAGCCTCAAGTTACTTCAGCCCTCACTCCTCAAGAGCACTACACCGTCGATCCGATGTCTGGAAACGTCCTCGTCACGACCGAACCCTTTCCGAATATGATTTAACTCGCCACGACACTTGCATTTACACAGCTTAGACTTTGTTTTCATTTTGTTTTTGATTTTTCGCCATCTCACGACAGTACACCTCATGGTCGCGGATGACACTACACTCGTTACGTTACGAAAAGAATTTGGAATGATGCTTGATACCAGTTGGATTTAAGGGTGACAGTTTTGCTTTTAGTTTTCTGTTCCGTCTCTACTTCTTGTTGATCTTTTTTCCTCTTTGGTTTTCGAAGAAGAATCGTCTAGTTTTGAGGCCGGCTTACAACTATGTGATATTGCCGCAAGGGCCTTGAGATTAGGTAAGGGATATTTGGAAAAGTACATATCAGAATGGGACAAAAGGGGAGATAGGGAGGATTCATCGCAGATCAAGTTTTTCTTTAGTTCTTTTTCTTCTTCTACATCTGCTCACTTTATTGAGAGATACCCTGGAGTTTTGTTTGATTGCACTAGATAGAATGGTGGATTGGGATTAGGAGCTCTCCTTGTGGGAGAAGAGCTTGATGATTGAAACGAGCAAGATGGACAATGCTGCTGGTCAGTCGAAGTCAAAAGCCGCACTTTGCATAGATAGAAACTAGTTATGGTCACCCAAATATCACATGTTTGTTATATGTGCTTGATACTAGAATTCTTAGGGATACAACGAGCTTACTTAATTGCGCAATTGGTGAGCGATTCCATCCATATGTACAAGGCCTTTTGCCTTTTGAAAGGGGATGGTCGAATTGGATGTGTTTTGTTTCAAGGGCAAAGAGACGCGATGTGACATCAATCAAAACACCAGGGCTGGCTTGTGAGCCCGTTGTAACTATGCAATGTTGCTTTGCAGATAAGAAAAGTGGTACCAGGCCAGTGAGGCGCTGGCCTTGCTGGCATATTGCTCGGCGGTTCTTGGGTAGAGAGTGGTCTATTAAGGCCAGGGATCTGGAGGAGATCGGCAAACGCTCCAGGGAGTATTGCAACGCTGGGAATGTTTAATGTTTTCCGTTATTACTCTAGATCTCGCCCAGAGTCAGGCCCAGGTCCAGGTCAAGGCTGAGAATACAGGTACCTGCGAACGGGAAGCGGAGATCCCATGCTGATCATGGGTAGTGCTGAGCTGTCAAATTGCAACCGTCAGGGGATCATGATCTGATTCCCGTTCTGGAACCCATTCGACGTAGCGACTTTCCATAAGTGATGTCTGCTACATATAAGACGGCCAACCTGTTCCCATGAAACTAGGCGAACTCTGGTATCTCTTAGCTGTGAGTTATATGCTTAAGCGAAAAGAGGCACAGTATAAGCGCCCAAGATGTATTCGTCCGGCGGTTCTTGGTGTTTCTGCTTTCTATATCGTGACGTGACAGGTGTAACTTTGGCGAGTTTGACGCAGGTACCCGAGGTCAGGGTTCTTTGTCTTGGCCGAGTGTTTTTCTGTAACGGAAACGTGCCGCCCTTGTGCTGTCAGAAACCCAAAGCTCCTGGGTTTCTCGGTTTCGGTTCCGCAAGTGTTTTGTAAGCAGACATGCGAAGTATATATGTAACGCGTGGAACGAGCAGTCAGATGAAGCGGGTCAAACCAGAGGAAGAGAGAAAGGTCTGTTTCTTGTTGTCTCGCTTCTTCTTTTGCGGGGAGGTCACATACCTTACCTGTAGAGGAGCAAGGCTGGAGTGAACAACGCATCGCCAACGGGCAAGGCCTGTCCCAGCAAGAAACACATTTAAATCCTTGGTCTTAAAAGGTCTTTTTAACAGAGAGAGGGAAAAAACAAAAGAGGGCAGATCTGGGGGGCGTGAACCGAGAGAAACAAATGGTTAATCTCCCAAGATTCATGCGCCGCGGAAAGCAGCCCGGATGGGGCCGACCGGGAGCGGAGAAGGATTGCCGGGAGGGCGGGGGGGAGACCGGAGGAGAGGATAGGGAAACGTTGGACTTGGGCCGGGGTGTTTTAGAGTTGATTGATCAGAGCATGTGATGCAAGTGTATTGGATGCATGAACTTGACGCAAGACAGACGCATATACGGCTGCTGCATGATGATCCACGTTTGTTCCAGAAGGAAGAGCATGTATTTGTGTGGTACTCGGCAATTGTTTGCGGCAGACGTTAAGCAGAGCTAAAAGTCACGATACCTCGTCTATAAGAGTGAAATAAGGAAATACTTGTCTAACAATTGTCCAATTGCTTATCTCTTATATCCTATCATATCAGAACGGCTCCCAGAGGTTGTCTCAGCGCCACCTGTGGTTGGTCACACCTAGGAGGAAAAAAACACGATAGAGTTGGAATGTTGAGCAAATGCAAGCACTTAAAACCCTGGTCGAGCATGTGCTATTTACAGAAGACACACACCATCCCGTTCCATCGTGGGCGGCCAATCATGAGTCGTTTTGGCCTCGCATGGTGCTTCACGTTACCGTCTGGCTGGATCATGAGGGAGGTTTTTTTTCTTCTGTGCGAGGCACGTGAGCGGTCGCATGACCAGACAAATAGACCTTTAAAGATGATATATGGAATCTCGTGCTGTGGCGTGCTGCAGAAATAGGGTAGGGTTGAGTGCAATGCAACTCAAGATCTTATCTGCATCATATCATACCTTTCACATGCTTCACCGTTCGATCCGCCCCGTTGGAACCTTAGAAGAGGAAAGTTTCCCAACAATAAAGCCCTATGGGAAATATCCGGGTCGAAGCTTTGGACTGTCCGCCCAATAGCACAAGCGCTCAACGCCTCCAATACCGGCTGAACAGCAATACTTTTACTTTGGGAAGTTTAAAGATGACTGAAAAAGAACTATTTGCAATAGTTTGAAATAATCTCAGACAGTCGCTTTGTTGTATCTCAAGAACAATTATGACTGGTTGATTGGTGCTAGGAAAAAGCAAACACATTCAGCCAGACAAAGACCAAATTTGAAACTACCGGCTCCCCAGTCTAGTAAGTAGAGCACCCAACGAGACAATTCTATGTCTCGATGACGACTGCAAATCCACCATATTACCCAGAAAGTCTCAGTATGTGACGTGATACACAGCTTGTTTCTCGAGCAACGCCGTCCTTGTCCCAAGACAGGCACCTCGGCAACAAGTCAGCTGTTTGCTTTCTGGAGACATAAGGCTGAATCGCCCACTATCTGGAACAATGGCTGATTATGACAAAGTGGTGAGCTGATTGTGGTTTCCGAGACATGTTGGTTGGCTGAGAGCAGCTGTTGAGATGCAGATGCAGGGGATGATGGCATAAGCACAGAACTGCAGTTTTGATTTGAAACTTTTCTTTATCATCACCTTGTGTATTTTATCGTTCGAAACTTCTCTTTGAATTTATCTTTTAAGCATATCGGAATTTGTCGGCTACACTGGTAGATCTCCGTGAGGAGAGTCATAGCGGGCAACCATCATGAGATGGGTAGTTTTAATCAGGAAGGATTGCTTCAGGCTGTTGGATTCGTATCAACTATTATATCAGCATTGTACGGTAATCAGATCGATCAAAGGGAGATCAACCGTTACCACACAAGTAGTTCCATATGTACTATCACAGCTTTGTTATCTTCTTAACTCGCAACAACCTTTGGCCTTTTCTAGTTAGGTAGGTTTGTTCCAGCGGTTGGCCGGCAGAAGTCGACAGCGCATTGCCACTGAAGTTAGACCGCTGCAGGCCCCTGAAGACCTCCCCGGACCACCACCGCCGGACCGTCTGGGCAACCGCCTGCTTTACCTGATGCACCACCAAGCCTACGATCTTGAAGCTACGAGGTTCATTTCAAATGTAGATACCTTTTATTACTTTCCCCCTTATTGTTTACAACTTCTAATCTACCTTTCTTCTTGCTCTGCGTTAACAGCTTTCTTTATTTTCTATTGCCTCGTATTTGGCAATTCGGCTATATTACTGCTCCTACAAACAGCCCAGCCCAGCTCAGCTCAGCCCAGGGCAGCCCAGGTGTTGTAAATAGGAAGGTCGGGCACGTATCCACTGCATCCGTCTCGTCTTATCCTATCCAATCCATTCTCATCATCGGCCGGGCTGCTGAGAATTTACCGAAGTGAACAAACGAACGGACCTCAACCTTGTTCTTCTGCCTAAAGGAATCCTCGACGTCGGTTCCCGTCATCACGACTGCGGCATCATCAGCAACAACAAAAAGGAGAAGCGAATGCGGCCGACAGAAGGAGACAAGACGAGACGAGCCGAGTCGAGACGAATCTACATGTCCATGAGATAGCTCGATTATAATATCAAAGGTATGCACACTCTCTTCCCGCCTCTGTCTGTACTTTCAGATCTCGGTATCCGCATCAAAATGCTTGTCTCGAAAACCATCATCCCACTTGACCTCGATCCATCTCCAACGACAACGAGACAAGGCACAAGCCAGGTCTCAATTTCAACACTTCAAGACCTTTTCTCCCCATTTATTCCATCTTTTGGATCATTCTCGGGCGTCATATGGCGGGAGTTTCCTCCCTACTTGTCTCTCCCTTTTCTTTTTCCTTGCCTTGCTTTGCCTTTGCCTTCCCTGCCCCTCCTCTGTTTTTTTATCGGGGCTTATGGTCCATCCCCGTATTCCATCCGACTTCATTCCTCCCTTTGCACCACATTCGACCTTTTTACCATCAGTGGCTGACAGACATGCTTGTGCAAACAAAACAGTCTTAGACCTTAATGCCTTTCTTTCGTCCTTCCATGATCCTTTACGACCTTGTATAATGACACACGAGCACCGACCTGCGATATCTAAATAGACTTCTACCTGTCACTTGTCACAGCCTGCCCACGCCGAGCTCGACATTTACGATCCCAATTTCGAAACACGACCTGCAATCTCTCAAGTTCACTTCCTTGCTTGCACCATCTATCGAGATTCTATTTTTCCGGTCCTTTCCATGCATCACGCCTCTCGCTAGTGCTCTTCTACGCCCCAAGGTGATCGACCGTGCACATCATCAATCTCGAATCCGATACCTCCCTCGGCCTGCATTCGATTTGGCCCGTATGATAAGCTCTTAAAGTTGCTATGAGTGGGGATAAACTGGCTGCAAGGCAAGCTCGACTCACATTTTTGCCCTTTGCTCTTGTTCAACCTTACACCATCACGCCGTCAACATGTCCTACGATCTCTATTCACTAACAGATCCGCCGTTGCACAGTTTTGCCAATTCAAACCATCGTCCCCCATCTCAAGGAACACCTACCTCCGCCGTCTTTCCCAGTCCCGTTTTCGGGACTCCCAAGCCCGGGCAAGGTTCAGTCACCGACGCTGGGGGCTGGACGCCGCATTTTGCCGAGGAATACTCTGTCTTCAACTTGACCCCAGGAAATCTCCGTGGTACTCAGAATTCTTTTGTTGACTTTCGTGCTGCTACGCCTGCCGGTAGTCACAAGAGGCTACTCTCCACCGAAACATTCGCTGCTGAAATTGCAACCCATGTGAATCACTTCTCTACCAACCACAGTCTGCCACTGCCGCCGGTCGAGCCCTCACGCCGCTTGGCCTCGTCCTCGTCCCCGTCCCCAAGTTCAGTAACCGTACCTCAGGAATATATAACCGATTCGACACCTTTGCCCAGCCCTGATCTGTCCAATCAACCGCAGACCTCCAAAAAGGCCAGGAAAGCCGTCGTTAAGGGTGCAGAGCTTGCGCAGACAGCGACACCCCCACCTAGCCGACGTAGGGGAGAGCGGAAGCTCGCCGACAAGCTCAAGATGCAAAATGACCAGATCTTCGGCCAGCCCGACTTCACCGGCACATCCCAACAGCAACAGCATGATATTGCTGCCTTGATGGCTTCCTCTGGTGACATGTTTGGATATCCCATGACGGCATCCGCTGCTGCACCTGCTACTTTCTGGGACCCCTCTATGGGGATGGACTTTGACTTTAGTGCATCACCTTCCAATGTCTTTCAAACAACGCCTGTTCAGCATTCCCATCACCGTCACACAGGGTCTTTTGACTGGAACAGCGAGGCACCGCTTTTTCAAGACCCAAGTGCACCCTTTCCTCAATCGAATCCAGATCCTATGCAAACGATTCAACGTGAACGTACCCTTGCCCCGAAGCCTCTTGGCTCGACTTCGGCTACAACCGCAGCAAGTGTTGCCATGTCTGCTGCACTTTCTGCTCCCTTAGACGATCCCTTCGGACTTGCGCAACCCATGAATGGAGTAAATCCTGAACTGCTCTTTGGGCCTCCACAGACCACTGTCATGGATAACCCTGCTCTCATCCCAGTGACACAGGCCGGCTCAGCTGAAGCCACAATCTTCCAATCGAGATCTAGAACACCTCTAGGAGAGAACATTCGGCAATCAACTAGTTTGAAGGATTTGAGGGCCACAAAGGCACCAGATCGTGCACTTGCACCTTCTCCTGTTAAGTCTAACTCTCGACCTGGAATGGGTAGAAGCTTTAGCGAGAATCGCGGCAAAAGAGCGCAGACGCAGAATCGACCGGTACTTCCCAAGCTAGCTCCGGCCGCTCGACCAGTTTCACAAGCCAGCAATGGGCCCAATGGCGACAGTGCACCTGCTGGACGGCCCATAGCACGGCCAACTGGAAGATTGTCTCCTATGAAGAGCCAACATCGACTGTCGAGCCTGGCCTCTATTCCTGAGGGACCGGCACTACAGCAGCCACCAACTCGGACAGCTGTGAAGTTCACCATAGACTCCAGGGGAAGGGCTCGCGCTGAGACTGCGATCGTGCCGAACGAATGGGACTGGGATGCAAACGGTAGCCAAAGAAGGGCATCTCGTGATAGGAGTCGGACAGGCGAGCTGGGACTGTCTGATGACGATGAGTCATCTTCTGACGATGAACCTATCATTATTCCCAGTCGCAACAACTCGTTCAATGCTTCTTTTGCCCTACCTGATCCTTTGAGACCAGTGGGATCCATCTTTCACTCTTCAAGACGCAGCTTCAGCGACAGAAGTGCGAGCAGTATACATGATACGATGGGAGGATCGCAACATGATGGAGAGAGCGAGGCCGAGACAGTCATGCAGGAACGTAAAGACAAGGTCGGGGATGCTGCGAGCGAACTTCGTAAGGTGATGGAAGATCGCAGGAAGCGATCAGGTCAAATGGCACATGGGGGACAACACCGCTCTTTTCAAAGCAACAGCTTCGGTCCCTTTCGAGGTGATACCAACTCGCCGTCGACCCTTACCGAGTCAAGCCTTATGACAGACAGACAAGATATCAGGTGTGTCTGTAGCCGAAAGGGGGCTGACGGGGGAGACGGCTTCATGATTCAGTGGTAAGCTATTCCCAACCTCTGGTGGTCAGGGCAGTGGGCTGGTGACGGGCCGATATGGATACTGAGTTTAGACTGACATATGACACAGCGAGTCCTGTGAAATGTGGCTCCACGGCAAGTGTATCAATATCAACCTACGAAGTCGACCGAGGGTGTACATCTGCGCATTCTGCGCCAACACGCCCAACATGCGAGGAGGTCGGATGCGAGACACGGGACGAGGAAACACTTCAGGGGGCGTGCCCGTGGCGTCTCCATTGGCGAGCAAATCATTTAGGGCGTTTCGATAAGGATCAAGTTGGATGAGCACTTCTTGAAGGAGTAGACTGGATGAATGGAGTACAGGAGGTTGATATGCTTTTTGACCAGATACATATGCATTGTTCTTGGAGATCAAGACTTTAACGTCTATTTTTGTTATAAGTTGCAGATAACGTATATCACCTCCGGTGAACCCAATAAACAAACTTATGTCACGATATAAGCAAGACAGGTCCCTGATGAGCTATTATCAGCCTTGTGCAATACTACCCAAAATGATCTTTATCTCGTCTCTCGTTGGCCAATGCTGTTGCTGCCCACTTAGCTCTGCCGTAGAGCCCCACTGAAGCAATGAGCCGGCCGCCGGAGCTCCACGACCTCCGATCTCGGCATGGTGGGGGAAGAATGTTGATGATGCGGGGCACCAAGGGAGATTCAGAACCAAGTTCCGACTGTCAACTCTCTTCTTCTTCTCATCTTTTTCTCTAGTGATCAATTCGTTATACCAAATACAAGAGAGTCAAAATGGCTGAACACAATATTGTCGTGCTGGCTGGTGACCACTGCGGTCCCGAGGTGTGTTGTCTACTTTGGAGTGGTTGATTGTCTTTCGTGCGTGTGCTAACCTGAGATTAGGTTGTGGCCGAGGGTATCCGGGTAAGGGAGACACCATGTGCAACAGCATGAAATGGAAATTGGCGTGGCTGACAGAGCGATCAGGTCCTCAAGACCCTCGAGGAGAACAAGCCCAGCGTGGGCAAGTTCAACCTCCACGATCATCTCATGGGTGGTGTAAGTCTTGGGCACTCGCCAATTGCGCATGCGTGCCGCTGACATTGTCCTTCTATGTAGTGCTCCATCGACGCCAACGGTAGCCCCCTGACCGACGAGACCCTCGCCGCCGCCAAGGGAGCCGACGCCGTCCTGCTCGGCTCCATCGGCGGCCCGGAATGGGGCACTGGCGCCGTCCGCCCGGAGCAGGGCCTGCTGAAGCTTCGCAAGGAGATGGGAACATACGGCAACCTGCGACCGTGCTTCTTCGCTTCGGACTCGCTGGTCGACTCATCGCCGCTCAAGGCGTCGGTGTGCCGCGGCACAGACTTTGTCATTGTGCGTGAGCTCACGGGCGGCATCTACTTTGGTGAGCGCAAGGAGGACGACGGGTCGGGTTCGGCGTGGGACACGGAGCCGTACTCGCGCGCAGAGGTGGAGCGCGTGGCTCGCCTGGCTGGGTTCCTGGCGCGCGGCCGCGGCGACAAGAAGGTGTGGTCTCTGGACAAGGCCAACGTGCTGGCGACGAGCAGGCTGTGGCGCAAGGTCATGACCGAGACCTTCGAGAAGGAGTTTCCTGACCTCAAGGTCGAACATCAGCTCATCGACAGCGCGGCTATGATCATGGTCAAGAACCCTACCGGCCTTAACGGCGTGGTTGTGACGAGCAACCTGTTTGGCGACATCATCAGCGACGAGGCTAGTGTCATCCCCGGCAGCATTGGTCTGCTTCCCAGTGCTAGCTTGAGCGGTATTCCTGATGGCAATGGCAAATGCAACGGTATCTACGAGCCTATCCACGGTATGTGATCCATTTACTATGAGTTATGAGGAAAAGGCTAACTGTATACTCTAGGTTCTGCTCCTGATATCTCTGGCAAGGGCATCGTCAACCCCATCGGCACGATCCTGTCTGTTGCCATGCTTCTCCGATACTCGCTCAACTTGCCCGAAGAGGCCAAGGCTGTTGAGGCTGCTGTTCGTGCGGCTCTTGATGGCGGTGTGCGCACCAAGGACTTGGGTGGTAACGCTTCCACCAAGGACGTTGGTGATGCTGTTGTTGAAGAGCTCAAGAAGATTCTCAAGGCTTAAAAGCTCTTTGATGTTTTTCCGTGGGGGAATGACCCAAGTCACATCATCTTTTGATACCGCATAGCGAGAGCCTACAAAAATAAGAAATAGTAAAATGGTATAAGGAATATGAACATGAAGACAAGCGCATAACATCTGTGCTGTGGCTGCTTGTTGTGTCTAGGGGCACCCATTTCAGACGCCTGCAGTCTTTAACAGCTTCTTCTGGGTACCTATGTAAGTGTAATATTGAGTTGTTGATGTGTGTTCCATACATATGAGGTGGTATGATGGAACATTTGTTGTGGTATTTATTGAGCATGATACCTCTGTCTTATGAAAACTCACGTCTTGGAGTTAGGTCCTGGGCTGCCCGAATATCGGCTTATAGGGTATACTAGCTATCCTGTGTATCTCTAAGTTTGCTGTCTAAGCTCTACTACAAAAAGGCATGTATCTAATCCATAATAATGTAAAAGCCTCGTGTTAACTCCATCAAGTATATCCTTGCGGCATGAGAAATTGACTGAGAACCTCAGAGAGAATCCGACCTCGGGTCAACGCCCGGGTATCACCTCAACCTACCTACTCCACACTCTTGCATCCGTCTTCCGTCCCGGTTTCTGAGAGGGTGAGTTATGTATGTGAAAGAGGTGACGCATTCGAGGATGCTGTATCCTGTTGGACAGCTTTACGAGAATTATGAGTTTGCTTACGACCAGGGATTAAGAGCCTGGTAGCTAGCTATACCTGTATGTCGTGAGAAGTAAAGGCGGACCGCCTCAGTACAATAAACCATGTGCCCTTCTTCATAACCTACCCTGCAGATGAGAAAAGATGACTGCTTGTATGATCCCACGTGTAGTCAGACTCCATACCTGATGCACTTCAACCTGCAGAAAGGATTCTCACATGAGAGCTTAGGGGTTGGGGTCCAAAGGTGTAAACTTTACTCGGAACGGAAGCAGCCGAAGAATTCGTACGAGAGAGTTGCCTGAGAAAAATCTCTGCTTCTTGCATGGTCCCACGAAAGATACATGCATGGACGAGAGAGAGAGCTGCAGACAAAGAGGCTGCTTATTGCTTGGCTGGTGAGAAACCTTGGACTCGCCGACCGATGCGCGATGGCCAAGAGAACAAGAGTCATGACGTTGAGATTTGAGGGAAATAAGCTTGAACCCATAGACTATTTATGTGATAACTTTAACTATGCGTCGATTTTGTTTCGTTTCGTTTCAATAAATGGGGAGGTTGACGATTACAAAGTTTAGACGTGGTTATTGGTGGAGCTACCGTAGTGTTGCATGAGGAGTCATGATATGGCTGGTACTTGTCTCTGAGCTGAAACTCTATTGTCTTACGGTATGACATAGCTCAAGACATGTTTTCTCTATCCACTGCAGGGTAACTGATAGTCTTTTGGTCTTTGGTCTTTGTGATGCCTACAAGTTGACGAGACATGATCAGCTATCACAACACGACACGACAACATCTGAGCTGTCCCCGTCTGTGCTCTCCTCGTTGCTGTAAGGTACACTTGCAGAGCTGTGCCTGGTTTGTTAGTCTACAGTAGCTAGTAATAAAGCATGGCATCCGACCAATAATCGATACCCGGAGCACACACCAGTTGAGCTCTCACCGCGTTAGCTCTATCTACTAATCGACCGAGGAGGACACCCACAGGTTTAGCTGCAGGCTGCTTTTTTTGCTGTTGGGCCAAGTTCTGCTCTCTTTGGTAAAGGAAAACCTGATAGCGTCGTGCTTGGCTATTACTTGGCCCTCGTGTTTCCCCGCGGGGCAGGGGTGGGAGAGGCATCGACATTTCTCACTTCTCGTTGTTCTGAATCGGGGAAGTGATATCGTGATCGTTGCAATCCAATATTGTGGTTGTGTTGTTTTGTTGCAAGATGTGGCTGGCATGCTGCACTACACTATCAAGCACACCACTTGGAGAGGATACGAAGAGCCAATCTAGGTACCGTTCTACACTACCGTACGACCTATCATGAAGAATTCTGGTAGATAGTCTGTTTCGTATTCTGAACCATTTCAGCTGGTTTCCAGATCGGTGATTAAAACTCTCCGGGCTTAATAGTATTTTCCCTAATATTTCTTGTCTGATGTCATGGCGGCCTCATCCTCGTGGCAACCATTCCCTTGTAGGAGTTTGATGCTTGTGCATTTCACCCTCCAACTCGTACAGTAGAACATTGGCACTGCAGCTTGTACATTCGGTTGGATCGTCAAGGTTGGATCATGGCTTATGCGGGTGCGGGATCAAAGGTGTAAGACGCCGAAAAGCATGAATTTTACTCTGTAGATGTAGAGCATACGTCTTACACCAGATAGACTACCGGGAAATAAAAGTCAAATTTAATTGACAAGACAATGGAATTGACTGCAGTTGAATCACTTTGAAACCTCCATCTCTGTGTCTTTAGGTCTTGAACATTTCTTCTGGTGGTTGGTTGGTTGGTTGGTTGGTTCCTCAGGCTCCCATCCCAACCGTTACCCCAAAAACTCAATCCCTCCCTCACAAGCTTAGCTCCCGAAGCATGGAGGGAGCATTCTCTCGTATTCAACGCCTTGTTGCTACACACCGTCACAAGCGAAGCAACCATGGCGGCACCTTAGCCGCAATCGAGCTTTACATTGGCTAATACTACGGAGCCGATACGCTAGGGCTGCTAGGATTCTTTTACCTTGACGATGGTTGTCTTGATTACCTCCCAACCTCTTGTTGACTTCTATTCTTCGATCCGAACAAAAGGTCAGCACGGATCCTATCCGTATAGCATCACTCACCTTGACGTACCAGGTGAAGCACTACCCTGGTACGGATACTCAAGAGACCCCCGGACCAGCCAAAACAGGCTTTCCACAACCACTGCGCGTTGTGGCTGCAGCTCTGAGTGCATTCATGCGGTGCTATCTACGTGGTACTGTAGGGCAGACAAGCTCTTGGCCTTGGAGACGTCGATTGGCTCCCAACGCCAGCTATCTCGTAATCCCCGGCCTTTGCTCAGGTCCAGTCCAATCGACGAGAATGCCGTGCTCGCTTCTGGGACGCCCACATCCGATCTCTTAGCTGACCTTTGGGTCTCCAAAGCACATGGCCGTGGAGACCCGGCCAGAGCGAGACCAGACCTACTCGACTCTTTCTATCTCCCAAGTGGTGTATTTCGGATTTCTAACCTTTTGAGCAAAGATCGGCTTGATCTGTTAACTGAATTTCCCTCCCGGTCCCAGAGACTTGGGCTAACACAACAGCCATTTACCGGAGCAACCTCGAATGGCTTACAACATGATTATGGTGAACGACTAAGCTCAAATCCTTGATCTTCTATATGCTGGCTGAGGGCACAAACTGTCAGCCATATCCCGACCGTCTCCCGCTTCATTGCCAACACCGGCCCATTAATCCGAGTGCCAAGTCGAGGTAGGAGACCATAACACAGTCCCATCAAGAATATTCCTCATGAATTTCCGTCCCTAACATTGGACCTCCATCCTATGGCGCTCGACCCCACTCTTTCGAAACCATCATCTTGCTCTTGCTGGGCACGCAGCCGTGGTCCATCACGAGCAAATCGTCGATTGGCGATATATGGGGTGACGATCCTGACTAGCCATGTCAAGCAAGGCGCCTTCGGCAACCAAAAGTTTACTTTGAGAGGCTTACTACATACAGTACCTACTGTACTGCTTACCCTTGCCTCGCAGATGTCCATGCGGTTACAATGCTAATCATAACCACCTCGCTCTACCATTCTGCTATCACGACAAGCAGGCTTGTGCGTCTTTTTTGTGTCATGGGCTTGGTTGGCGCCAAGTCCTCCGCCCACGTAGCGTTCTCTCTGCTGGGTTCCTGGAGCCTCACCCCAGCTAACTCTCTCTAGCTCGAAAAGGCTGGAGAGCTCCCCGATGCTGATGCTGATTCTCATGTTGCTCGACTACAACGGAGTGACCGGACCCCGTCTGGCTAACCGACCCGCAGAATGCATTAACAACAAACCGCTCATAGTGTGATCCGGTATAGTTCAGCCTCGATTGCCGTATACTTTGACTACTGTAGGTGTATCTCAGTGGAGTAAGTCAAGTGAAGTGCTGGCTGGCGTTGCCATCAAGCCCTAGCTGCATTGTTTCCGCCTCTTTTGTTTATGAGCTGTTTTGCTGTCGATCAACTCATCGTTGCTGCCGTCAGAGGTTACCCGAGAAGCGCAGCCCTTGTCCCCTCTACACAAAGAAATGTCCGTATAGCTACCAATCTACTTCCGATTTCTCATGTCGTCTCCCGTCTTACTAGGTTCCCTATACAGACAGCAATTTGACCCAGTGATCAACTGCATGGCCGAATAACCAACCCAAGTGGCTCACTACGGCCTGGTCTTACACAACCTGAGTGTCTGGCAGCCTTGTCCACCAAGAATGGTAGGATCTTTTGTTGAGTCTGGCGGGAGGCCGACATATCGGCCCTGCTGTTGCGGATCTTCCTGGTCAGGATGAGCTCTCGAAACCTTACTCACCAAGCTCCCAGCCCGTCTTGGCTATTGACTAGAGGAGACTCGCTGACCTCCGTGCATGATGTTGACATCACGTCCTGGACTATCGTTGAGTGAGGTTCTTGCAAGGTCTAATGCCTCGCCCAGAGCTACCTAGTCGTCTCTTGCATCCATCATGCAATACGGTTGCTCCAGTGAGCTCCAGCCACATCCTCTCACTTCTTGGATAGGGTTGGACTCATGATGTCCGTATCACATCTTGGCAATCTTCACCCCCTCCCACCTCTCTGATTATCGTCCCCTCGCAGCAAGAGTCAGTCTAATGCAACCTACAGTGGGGTTGGAAGCAACGAAGTCTGTTGGACGACCAAGCTTGGAAGGCTTGGAAGTTGTCATGGCCAACCTCTCGTCTGGGGCTGGACCAACTCCAAAACTTACAGATATAAGCTTGCCCCCGGCCTTACCTACAACCTTCTCTCGCTTCACCTTCACATCGTACATCTTCAGCCTCTCTCATCACCCGGTCCCGAATTGGCCTTGTGTCTACCCAAGTAACCAACTCGTTCAGGTTACTTAATACCCTCGCTCAACCATTACCCTCGCTTGCTCACAGCTTGCACTCGCTCTCAACCCCTTCGTTAATATCACAAGCCCTCTACCTCCTTCGCTATGAAGTACGGCGCTGCCCTCCTGGTCTTGGCCACCTCGGTTCTGGCCCAGAATATTCGACGAGATGATTATGAGAGCGGCGGAAACGATTACGACAACGGCGGAAACGATTACGACAACGGCGGAGAGGACTACGGCGATTACGGTGACTACGACAATGGAGGTGGTGATGATTACGGATATGGAGACAAGCATCATGTCACTCAGGTCGAAGTGACTTACACGACCACAACAATCTGCCCCGTCACTTATACTCACACCAAGGAGGGACAGTAAGTTAACCCAAGTTAATCGTCAAAGAGTCCAAATAACTTACATGATATTAGCACCTACTACGAGACCAAGCTCACAACCTCGACACTTGTTGTCGCTGAGACCAAGACTGTCGATGTCACTGTCAAAGAGCCTGATGTCACCAAGCACTACACTGATGTTGAGTATGTGACTCGAACAACAGTTTGCCCTGTCACCCAGACCAAGACCATTGCCGGAGAGGTCATCACCGAGGTCTACACGACCACCAGCGTTATCTACGATGTTGTCAAGTCTACCGACTATGAGCACGTCAAGCAACCCGATATCACCAAGCATGAGACTGATGTTGAGTATGTGA
>JAJJWM010000204.1:0-90160 GCA_021655865.1 Fusarium guadeloupense | reverse complement strand
AGTATTCATGTCCCCTGGCCTGTGTTGTTACTATCATGACCATTATGCACCTCCCCCCCCCCCCCTTTTTGTAGCCATCCATTCTCATTACAAATACGTACGTACATACACAGAGCAGCACAAAACTCCAAACTCATCGCTCATGCATATTGCCCAGCGAGCTGTTGTAGACTGGTGCTTGAACGAACCCGACAAAATCATGTCTTCCCATTTGCCTCCTCTTATTCTGGTCTGCAATTGGTGCTGTTTAGGAAATGCTTCTGGATTTCAGCGGCTAGTAGAACCCATCAGATCCTCCGAGTCTGCTTGATGTTGACCCAACTGTTGGTGTTGACTGCGCCGAACTGCTTGTGTCGCTTGGCGTTGCTGGCTCCACGACTTGGCTTCGAATCGACGTGATCCATTCGTGCTGCAGGAGCTCGACAGCTGTTGACCGATTGCGAGGGTCCCGTATGAAGCACCTCTTCAAGAAGTCGAGACCTTGAGGACTGAGCTGATCCGCGGGTGGCAGCTGAGGAGGGTTGCCCTGAGCAATATTATACATTATTGCCCACTCGTTGTCGAGTTGCGCCCATGGTCTTCTACCGGTAACCATCTCCAGGATGACGCAGCCCAGAGACCAAATATCAACAGACCCGGGCTTACCAGGATTTTCTCCCTTGATCACCTCGGGCGACATGTACATGGGTGTTCCTGTCATGGATCGGTTTGGCATTGTTGCGTGCATGTCGCCCGCAAGTGTTTTGCCTTGTCGAGCGATCACTTTGGCTGCACCAAAGTCCACGTATTTGATGATTCCGTTATGATCAAGAAGAATGTCTGTTCCATGATTAGCTTCGATAGTCTCAGATTCAAGTCAAGTTACTCACTTTCAGGCTTGATGTCTCGGTGGGCGATGCCGCTCTCATGCAAGTAGACAAGACCCTCCAACAGCTGTAGCGCATACACCATAATGACTTGTTCGTCTTCGATCCGGCCATGTTCCAGAAGACTGGCCAGGGATCCACCAGAGCAGAACTCCATGAAAATGTACACTCTGTCACGGTGCACTTCGATGCCATAATATGACACCACGTTCGGGTGATCCAATACTTCCAACACGCCCATCTCCTCTCTAATTTGTTCGGCGATCTGTGGAATGAGTTTAGGATCCTGGAGTCGAATTTCTTTGACAGCCATCAGATGACCCGTGTCAAGGTTCATGGCTGCATAAACATTGCCAAACGTGCCGCCTCCCACGAATTGACCCTGCTGCCAGCGCATAGTGACATTGGTAGCTGATGACGAAAGGTACGCCAACGATCGGTCAACCTCGTTGTTACCTTCTAATACCCTTCCAACTCCTTGCCTCTCTGCAACTTTCTCACGGCGATATTCGTCCACTCTCTCGAGCTCCTCCATACGTTGCTCCGTGATGCAACGGGAGGCTTCTTCGTCATTCAACATTCGGTTCTTATCGAGCTTTCGGAACTGTCCAACCAAAGCTTCGATTCGCTCCTTTTCGGCCTGAGCCGCCAGGTTCGACCTAGCACCCATGATATCAAAGTGAGAAATGAGCAGAGACATGCACCCTGCAACTTTGGAGCGGAGCTTGGCGTATTCGTCCTCGCCGAGAGCTAGAATGTGACGTCCCCGGGTCATCCCCATGGCCAACTCAAGCGCGAGCACAGCCCAACGGAACGTCTTTCGGTCGGATGCAATACAATCATCGCAGATGAAGCTAACCCAGTCAAGAGCAAGCTTGGTTAACTTGAGATTGTTCATCTGTCGTCTGTTGCTGTCCATGTAGAGCAACGAACGCTGACCAAATTCCGTGGCAAACACGAAACACGTTTGAATGAGTTCCTGGCAATCCTTGCCTCGAGCTTGTTTTCTGATAATCTCCACACTGTCCATGAAGGTGTTGGAAAGTTTATACGCTACCCTCCTGATTTCTGTTAATCGTGTGTTGACTTTATGAATATTGGATCTCGATTCCTGCACAAGATCAACATGCATATCGACAGCATCAAGGAACGCTCTGCGCGCATTGTGTAGTGTTTGAGGGCTGGGAGCGCAAAGTCGAATGTGACCTCGCTTTAGGTCAATGCTTAGGTCGCGGAGTGGTACTTCGATCACTTCACCAAACCAGTTGATCGGATCCTCAGGTCGGAGAATAAGGAGATATTGCTCTCCAAGCTCATCAGGAAACTGGTCTTTAGACGTGATGGCCATCATAGCTTGGATATCCTCGAGCCTTTCGCGTAGCTCGGGTGATGCAATAACATAAGTATTGTCCTGCTCAAGAAGGCGAGTGTCTACTTGAAAGTGGCCTGAAGCAACTAGTTGATCATAGAACTTTTGCATGGTCTCAGGAGGGAACGAGATGCTGTAGTCGGACGCATGCTCGTAATTATCGTTCAGCATTCGGGTGAACCGCTGAAGCATTCGCTGACGAACTCGTACGGAGTCGAGACAAGCCTTGTAACGTTTGCTCATCTCTGATGCAGTTTCCTTGGGCTTTGCCTGCAACTCTTTCTCGAAAGTCTGACTAAGTCTATTCAGTGCTTTGAATGTCAATGAACTGAACTGCTCCGCAACCTCAATGTGACCGTGCTGCAAGTGGCTGCCGATTTCGTTGGCAAAGTCCCACTCCTGAAACAGAAGTTCTGCTTCTTTGAAAGTATTCTTGTTGCCGCTCAGTTTCCAGTTTAGCATCTTGAAGTAGTACTTCAATGCTTCCAGTACAACCTGGTCGAAAGATTCGTCAATGCAAGGAGGCAGATCCCATCCTGGTTCTGGATTCGCAATGGAGGTGCATTCTAGCTTGATTCGTATGGCAAACTTGAGGAGTAGCTGAAACTGAGAGATCATCTGGTCTTGCATGAGAGGATTTTGCTGGGCAGACTCCTTAACTCTCCTAGCGTAAGCAAGACGTGTCCGGGTAATCTCTTCAATAAGACGGGATGGGAAACTGATAAGGGTGAGGAGTTCCTCGAGGTAGGGTGGCAGATGGCGCTTACGGAACGCTTCCGAGTTCTTGATAAGGGTGTCCTTGGCCTTGCTAATAACGGTAGATATAGGCGCAAGCATACCCTTTTCGAGGTTTCCGTCGTCGTCGTTGTAGAGGGATTGAAGTCCATCCTCCTTCATCAACCGATCAAGAAAGGATGTTTCGTCGTTGCTGATGCCGTTGACGGCAGGTGATCGTTGCTTAGTCCGTGTAAAATCGAGCTCGTCGTTTCCAACCCATTTCTTCAAGATGTTCAACTCGGTATTGATCATTTCGTTGGTGTTGTACCAAGAGATAATGGAATCGTGCGCTTCCTTAAATGTAGCAGAATCTGCCGACTTGTGTTCTGCTGCAAGTGAAGCCCACGAGGGATATAAATTCTCACACATCTCGATCTTGACCACCATGTCTTTGACTTGTTCATACGGTGGTTTTCCGGCCTCGCTCTCACCCTTTACTTGAAAGTTGATAATCTCGTCAAGGGTGCGGTCGAGTGTAGACCGAGACTCCTCCAACATGCGCCTCTGTACAGGAATATGCCTTCCACAGACCTTGGAGCGAATGCCTAGCCAGAGTTCAGTTTTATGGGCGCTTTTTCCAGCCTGCTGGTCTGCGGAACCAATCAAACGTTTCTTCTCCTGTCGTACGACATCTCCTGTCAGGACAGCCTCGAGCATACCATGCCACTCAAGCCTTTCGCGATTTTCCGGGTCTTTTAGATCTTCATCTGTGGGTTGAAGATTGTCATTGCCGTAGAACATGATGGTCTCCTGGTCGAAGCGATCATCGTACGGGCCTTCCGACGAGGGAGTTTCTCCTTCTGAATCCGAATCGTTTCCATTTAGGGTTGAATAAGACGTGAAATATCCTCCGCTGTAATCCTGCCTAAGTTTCTGTACGTATGCCCGTTCCTGCGCACGGAACCTGCTCTCGGTCTGCCGTGGGCGTGTTTTGGATGACGATCGAATGGATTCGTTGAAGGACGGTGTTGCTGGGGGGTGAGCTGGCTTCCTGGATGTGGCAGGGTTGTATGTATTTGAGGGTGTTCGCGCAGGACCCAGTGGCCGTTGCGGCCAAGAGCCGTTGGGGGGATATGCAGTGCCATCGTCGCCGGTGGTGGTTCGCTGCGACTTGGGGGCACCGTTAATGACCGTCCCAGGAAGTAACGAATTCATTGACCCCGTATGGCCCGATGTCTCGTATCGAGACAAGCTTCCCAGCTCGTCCTGGCGTTCTGTCGCATGAGGGTCGCCGTTGGGTTCGATCGGTGTCTCGAGTCGGTGACTCCTAGTCTTGTCGTCTTCTGCGCCCGAGAAACGAACAGCTCGGGGTGATGGCTCAGTCATTCTAGCTGCCGTATCTGGGTTGATACCCAGGTGGAGTTAGAAATCTGATGGCCCCTCAGCGCCGCGTACGGTTGACGTCTTAGTCGTGGAGAAAGGCGTCGTGACGGGCAGCGAAAACCAGCATATAGAGTGATATTTTGGTGCGCGAGATACGGTCGAAGTTCTCACGATGAATCGAAGATGGCCATGGGTCGATGGAGGCTGAGCTTGGAGGAGCTCTTGTTACAGGCAAATCGAGATCAATCGCATGGAGGAGTGGCAACAGACAAGCGCGTGCAAATTTACAGCCAATCATCACGCATCCTTGTTGTGATGGCGTGGCTTGTGCCGGGCCGTAACTGTACCGTGGCTAATGAGTGGGACCATGAGCATTGCATCTCATGAAAATGTCGAGATAATCATGACTACTTTTTACCTTGACAATATGATGGACCCCAAGGTATTCGGATGAGGGTAAAACTCTGGACTATGATTGGAAATTCCAAGGTCTTTATGCCCTGTATAAGCCTGTGTACTCAAGTGTACAGTAAAGTTCTGATTATGAGGATGTGATCCTACCGTGATGCTACTGCGGCTGCCTTCTTCACTTCACATGCAAATGAGGGTTTACAGATCTGCATAGGTCATCAATCTGGGTGCTCACTGTCAATATTGTATCATCTGCGTGGGCCTCGAGACCAATTGAGGGTAAACGGTTAAAATGACCACCCTTACTTAATACAAGCTACTTGACCATCGTGATAACAATTTCGAGATCCATCGATATCAGAAAGACAAAGTAAAATCAACCAACATAACGTGGAATGGCACAACTTTCTGAACTCTCAACAGCCATCCACGTTCTCGCAACACTTACCTTAGTACTTGACTTGGTAAGTAAAGTAGCATAGTATCCTGCAATCTCACCTTAACTCACTAACTGTCTACCCTACATCTGTACATGGATCGCCAGTTGGCCAAACAAGCGCATCTATACTCCGTAGCTGGCCTTAGAGGATGGTGCCATTCAAGTCTATCGTCAATGATTAGCGATGAGTGGTTGCCGTCACGCCTACGCAGATCTATAACTTAAGTACTTTAACTAACTACCTTCAATGTGAGTGACGGTAGTTAAGCGAGGTTTCCAGACACCGCCTTAGATCGACGACTAATGCAATAATGGAGGAAATATTAGTCTCCATAATGAATGTCCGAATACCCGAGCGAAACTCTTAGGAGCGCTTTAATGGTCAAGCCACAAAGACTCGGTCTTCCTAAATTTGGATGCAATCGAGTCAGTTGTAAAACCCGGGTAAAGGCTTTATCCACTAAATCCCCATGTTGGTAAATTGGATGTATTTGTTGAATCGACGGAAAATCTTCCGAGTTATGCAACCCGAAATACAGGGAACTGAAATCCGGGCACTAACATTCATGGTGAAACTCTGTGACGACGCTTTGGCCTGAACGCGAAGACCTATTTCAGCGAACAGAAGAAGGATTGACAGATCAATGTGGCATTTGGGTCTAATCGGCTAGGCCTGATTATGAGGCAACGTGTACTTTGTTAGTATCAATACCTCCAACTCTTATCATCCCATACCAACGATGCTTTTCTCGATACATAGCGAGGGGTTCTGGAACGGGGCAAAATAGGACGCCCAAAGCCCTTGTCAACGATAGACGGAGGTCAACGTGCCATGCCAATATCCACGTGGCTTGACAACTGCAGCAAACGCCGCCTTTGGACGCCAATACGCGACGCGACGAGACGAGACAGAGCTCAGCAAAACCCGGGCTGTGTCCATTCTGACATGCTTCTAACAAGGATTGAGGGACTTGCGAGCCTCCAATCACCTCGGCGGAGGAGCCGTTGATACTATCGCGACGCTAAATTAGCTGCGCAGCGCCGTTGATGGAAGAAGCTGCCCTGTGCCGAGAGTTAAATAATTAACTCCATGCGAATCCGTCAGATTAAAGGTTTAGATGCGATTGGACGCCGCGTGGAAATGTCCTTGTCGCGATCTTAGGCCAACGGTAGGGTTCATTTGATCGTTATCCACCAGATATGAATAGGCGAGTTCGGGCAAGATATTGTAGTTGATATCGTACATATTGGCGTTACATTCGGCGATGAGCCTCTTCAGCTCGGGTAACGAAAGTCTCCAACCAGCAACAGCAACGCCTGCATACTGTGACTGAGCTGAGTTTCCTATATTGAAATCTCCACTTCGTCCGAGCTTGAGAGGTTGTCACGATGCTTCGTACGTAGTACACGTCTCAGTCCTCCAGAAAGGACAGGTATGAGTTATACAGTAGTTGACTCAACACCCGAGTTGGTCCTGAGGAACTCCTGAACTCCCGACAACGAACAACCTCATCGAGATGTCATCAAACAAAGCAGGGTCAAGACACGACAGCTTGGTGCGCGCGAGCATCTGCGCGGCTCTAGTGTAGTCCGCGGTAATACCGTCATAGCCAATGCAGGTGTGTCAGTTGGTCACTGCGTGACACCTGTAGTAGTTTGCGAGAATTAATCAGCGGCACAGCGATCAAGCTAAGACGTAAGTCAAGGTCGTCCCAGCCTGCTTGACGACAAACTTGGTTCTCGTTCTCGTCACCTTGTACAGTATGGTTTGATGCATATGAAATGCTTGATTGTATCACTATCAAACCATATAGGTCCGTGCCGGAATGGATACACGCAAAGAGCGTTCCGAACTAAGTCAGGATATACGGATATCGTGTTTGTGTTTGTGCTTCTTCCTGAGCCTTGAGTCTGGAATTGATTGCCTCGGGTTCGGATGTGAGAATATTTGCCAAAGATTTACATACCTTGGCGTGGGGTCGGAGACCAAGATCCTTACTAGGGCTGACCCACCTGCACGAAAGGAGATACTTCTGTAGGTACCCGAAAGCTGACCTGGCTAGCTGTCGCAGCTTGGTGGAGAGCAAGCTTTTCACCCCGGATTCGATTGGAAATTTATCTCATGATATGGTGGTTAGCAGTGTGTGTTTGCTTGATGGTTTGTTTGTGCGCTTGTCTTGCGGCGAGGTTGTTGGCGACATAGTAGGCTAGGATATACCAATAGGTGCTTGGATCATGATTTGACACCCACATTGACCAACGTCAAGTAGATCACGGGGTGGGATATGGTGGGTTGCAAAGTCAATGAGGCGAGCTGCCATCAAAGGGGGTTCGTTCGCTCGCTCGGGGGGATGAAGCTTAAGGTATAGTACCTAAAAGACGTTATGATACGAAGAGTTAGCAGGAGGTAGGCTAACGGGCTCGTTAGTCTAAAGGCGGAAGGGAGGACGGGATAAGAATCAAAATGGAAAGGAGAAAGACACCAAGTGTGCTTCCTTCAGGTAAGCGCCGTAAAAGTTTCGTATATGGAATTGAAGGAACAAGGAGTATCCATGATTCACGTTAGAACTTGAAGAAGCCGCGAGAAAAAAAGAGGTCCAGTAGGAAAAGCCGCAAGCCAAGTGGCTGTGGCGTGGTGCTTCCCGTCCACCACTGGATTAGACAGCCCTGTCCTGGAGGTGAAGAAATTCGATGCATGGAACAAGAAAGACAACACACGCCCTCAGAGCCGTCAAGAAGCCAAGCCCGTACTATCACCAACTAACTACTTAGTAGATATAACAGGTTATATTATAGCCATTGCTCAGAGTAAGGTAGCACTGCGAATTACTACGTACCTACTTGTACGACCCCGGCATGGATTCGCTTGGAAGGAAGCCTTCAAGGTGCGGGAAGGAATTTGATTCCCATCCTACAAAGTTTGACCAACTCTGACTGTCGACGCCAACAAGACGCCATCCCGTTAAGTGACCATTCATGCCGAGGCCGTTGAGATGAGTTCATCACCAATCGTGGCTTGCCTCTCCCCCATTCTGAATCTGCGACAGCGAGGCGGAACTAGAAAAAGCCCTCGGTAGCAGAACAGAAGTTTCGGTTGGAGGATGGGATAGGATGGGATAGGATAGGATGGGATGGTATGGGATGGTATGGGATGGTCTAATCGCACATGCAGCTTACAAGGATCTGATCTAACTAAGCTCGAGGCTTTGAGTTGATGGTGCACGCCCCCGGCAGCATTTGCGGACAGTACTGAATCGCTTCGCTTACAACCTTTTTGCTCAACTCGCCTCGTCCCATTCATACCTTTGCCCCCTCTTATCAATGACACTTTCTGCTCCGTGATGGGACCATTGATACACCGGCTCCATGTACTGTGAAGACTTCAGACAGGGATAATTTAGCTGCTGTAACCCCGTTGCTCGAGACTCGGGGCCGTTGGACACGCGGGCGGTGGACTAAACTACCCCCACTAACCGGGCTAACTAACAAACCCACTCTCCATTTGCCTTCCATCACAGACCCGGACCTGGCTTTGCCTTTACTTGACTTGACACGACAGATGAGTCCCTGTATTTCACTACCTACGTAGTATGTATTGTACCGGCCAAAATGTCTCTAGCTTCTTTTCTTTTCTCTGGCATCCCAGTCTGGCTGAAGCCAATAAGTCATTTCTCCCGAGACAGATACGGGACATGACACCGTCTCATCGGCCCTCGCGTCTTAAACGACCCTTGATCCCCGTACCCGTCTTCCATCGATAATCTTGCTTGGCTCTCATAATTATACCTTGCATACAAGACCATCTTCTTCCAATTTCTGTCGTGTCTCTCTTCCCTCGGCAACTCTTCAAAATACAATCTTCCCTTCTTCGCCTTGCTTGAAACGTCGGAGCCCCCTCATCACGGCAACCTACTTTGCACGCACAAGGTTCAAAACATCCATCCCATATAATAACCGCCACCACTCCACAGACTCTGTCTGTGCATACCGTCTGATAACAGTCCTCGACCATTGCGATACGTTGCGGCATTTGAGATACAGTTTAAACTGTTACAACACTCGACAATTGTCACAATCAGTTTGGGACATCAAAAACCTCGGATTTTGCTTTGTCTCAATCAATCTTGCACGCTTCTCTTTGTTGCGCGCAGAGTCAACCATCGACTTAGGTCAACAACGCCCATTGCACAAACAAGCTGCCGAGTAAGACCCGTCTCTTTTCGTATAGCCTTGAGAATTCA
The DNA here is from genome assembly GCA_021655865.1 of Fusarium guadeloupense. NCBI lineage: Eukaryota > Fungi > Ascomycota > Sordariomycetes > Hypocreales > Nectriaceae > Fusarium > Fusarium guadeloupense. The sequence goes on along the minus strand of JAJJWM010000204.1, from coordinate 80,734 downwards.
AGCTAACTGACCTTGATAGATATAAGCCATCATGTGTGACTTCACCAAAAACTACTACATCTACACATCCTGCACGGATCCCGGAACACATTTCTGCAAAACGTCCACCGACGGGAGCAGAGAGCATGCTTGCCCCAAAGGCCCTCACGAGCGTTACATTGTGCTACCTGAGAGCTGCCCGCTGTGTTGCGGGTGAAGCCGGTTGACTCCCGACATGAAGAAGAATGATTAAACTCCTCGACCAAAACCTTGATTGGACGGATATGATCAACAAGTTCCAAACATACACGCACGGGGATTTGGGTACCGAACACGAGGTCCGAGGTCACAATGGTCCTGGGCCTACCAATTGATGCTGCTTTGGCCCTCTTATCACCCGGCGACGTGTTCGAGAATCATTTGTACAACTTGAATCCTAGGCCTGTCGTCAGGCCTTATACGAAGTAATATAAACGGAGGCCATGGCATCAAGGAAGCAAAAAGAGGCACCATATGGGCCAATAAGGAGTCAGCAGGAGGAACAAAAACAGACAGGTCAAAAACACGAGTTAGCGCTTGGAATTTCAGGAGCTGGGAGTTATAAGGCATACTACGGAGTTTGGGAATGGCGTTGAAATCGTGGAGCCCGTGTGCTATATAACTGCATTGTGTCACTTGAATTCACTTTGCTTCTTATCTTGAGACATGGTGTATAGCAGGACATTATATTGCTGTCTAATCCTTACACTTGGTCCTTCTTCAAGCAGGCCATGCAGTCTAATCTACCAGTAGGAAAAGCAACCATATACCCAGCCCACCTTTCCATCTCTTGTATACGTCGGTGTTGCGACATTCTTGTACTCACAGCATAAACAGGGATCTCATCTGCCTCTACCGCTCTACCTATACGGTTGCGAATAGAGAGATATATCCACCCCACCATCCGCCTTCTCTGACAGCTCGCTAAGTGCAGTTAAGCCTCGCCCCCACAGCCAAGTACGTCTCAGATAAGAGACAAGATATGCGAGAAAAGGGCAAAGATGAGATATGAAACGGGCATTGCCCGGGGATAAGAAGATCTGAGACTGCTGGGAAGGAGAATAAGCGCGGCTCGAGCCTCAAGGTGCCGCGCGGGAGGCTAGGAATGCATTGCTCTGAACCAGGCGGCCCTCTCCATGCGGCCGGTATGTTACAGCAGGTTCTGGTCTGGAACGCCTCGAACGCCTCGAACGCCTAGAGGAAGATGGCGCATGCGGACGACTCTGAAGGGAAATCTGTCAGATTTATCCCTGTAGAGTCAAGACTGCCAAGTCCAGAGGCTTAGAGTTCAGACAAGACAAGGTCGTGTTGCTGCGTTTGGTTAGCCACGAGTCCATGCAGAGGGGGAGAATGCAGACATGGAAACATGATATTAGTCACTCGTCGAACAAGTTTCGGAAGACAACTGCCAGTGATGGTCCTGTTGCATTGCTTTCTATCATACAAGTTTCTTCCATCGTGGCCCTGACTAATGCGGATGAGGCGCTCCACCTGAGACAGCCATCAATACTAGTTTTGTATCTCGTGGTCCTTTTCAGGGGCTTCTAAATTTTTTTTTTTAGAACGATGTGGCTTTGCTGCTTACCCCGTCAAGTGTCAGGTTGGCCATTAGCTGAATACGGGAGTAATCTGGAAATATGATCTTGTAGAAACGTAGTGTCTGGGACTTATGCGCTACTGACTCTTTAAACGGATATGTACTTAACGAGAGCTAGACGCCAAGTTTTATGCGGTACTAAAACGTATAGTGTTTGATATTAACTATCTCTACAATGCCGGATAGAGATTGCTCGTCCTGTTCAGTTTCAGACCCGCTACCTACTTACACATGTATCTCAGTATGCCAAGACCTAGAGTTTAACTAGATACGGTCCGTCTTTGCGCTGGAGGACGTTCATCTTTTGTGTGTACCTGTATTTTATTCTGTCTAGATATACTGCTACGCTGTGGAGTTTAACCCGCATGCATTCACTCCTGTCATTGCCATGTGGCCAGCGGCCCGGGCCTTGAGAGACGGACTCGGCCGAGAACCGCGGGCGGTATAGAAATGGAGACCGTGCCAACCCCAGATTCCTCGTGCAGCTCAATCTTGATCCACCCCGAACCGAGGCAAGAACGGCCCCGCCAACGGAGGCTTCGATCTCACATCCTGGCTTTCATCCAAACTACTATCTTGTCTTGTCAAACTTGTCACACCTACCTAACATAATTACAACCATACACAGCGTTTGCTTCAACTTCATTTCCTTATCACACGTGTTATCATACTTAAACAACCCTTTGAGCCACGTGGCGAACTACATCACACAAGATGTCAGTCCCTGAGTCCAAATATCTTAGTCCTGTCTGGAAGGATGGAATCTTTAGTCAGTCCCTAACCATGTCCTCTCTCTTTCTCATGACTATTAACGCGTGACGACACGTAGGCGGCCGCGTAGCCTTTGTAACAGGTGGCGCAGGCAGCATCTGTAGCATGCAGACGCGAGCGCTGGTCCGGCTGGGTGCAAATGCATGCATCATCGGTAGAAGTGTCGAAAAGACCGAGGCAGCCGCCCGAGATATCGCGACTGTGAGAGAGGGAGCCAAGGTGATAGGTATTGGAGGCTGTGACGTTCGAAAGGTATGACGCGCACATTCGAAACTGATCACGTTGGTGATGCTGATTGACCCCAGATCGAGAGCCTCCAAGCTGCTGCAGAGCGGTGCGCAAAGGAACTAGGAGGAATCGACTTTGTCATGTGAGACTATCTCTTTTAAATATCTGTGCTTTCATCTACTAATGCATCTACAGCGCTGGAGCAGCTGGCAACTTTGTCGCCCCGATAGAAGGCCTAAGCTCAAATGCCTTCAAGTCAGTCATGGACATTGACGTCCTCGGAACTTTCAACACAGTCAAGGCGACAATGCCCCATCTACTCCGTAGCTCCAACCCTCGCATCATCTATGTCTCTGCCACGTTTCACTACAACGGCATGCCTCTGCAGGCGCACGTCTCTGCAGCCAAGGCGTCCATCGACTCGCTCATGGCGTCTGTGGCGCTAGAGTATGGGCCACGCGGCGTGACAAGCAATGTAGTCGCGCCAGGAGGTATTGAAGGCACCGAAGGCCTGGCAAGACTGGGCAGTGAAGCAGAGAGCGAGATGAAGAGGTACGCTAGAGGAATTCCGTCGGGCCGTGTGGGAACCGTACGGGATATCGCCGATGCGACAATCTTTCTGTTTAGTGAGGCTGGCAGCTACATCAATGGGCAGGTTCTGGCTGTGGACGGTGCAGCGTGGAGAAGACAGGGAGCCATCAGTGTGGGAATCGAGGCTGGTATGGAATATCCGGATTATCTGCTCAATGGAGAGTTTTCGCAGAATTTACGAGATCCGCGAAAGAACACCAAGTCGAAGCTGTAATCATGAACAGAGCTTTACACGCGATATGTGGGCGATATTGACAGGGCTCATGGTATAGAGGATTCTATGGCGATATATAGTAAAGCTTCAAGGCATTGATCAGAATCAGGGTTGCGTCGAAGTAGGAATAGAACTAGATAGTCGGAGGTGGCGGAAATATTCATTCTGGAACGATAGATAACATCCAGTGGAGGATCCGCCTTGACTTTGACATCTCCGGAAGTGAATGAGCTGATGGGCTTAGATGTTTTTGATCAGATGGTGGTTTGAGATAGGTATCTTGTAGAAGAGAATTTGCTTCAGTGCTGCCAGATAGCAATACAAAAGAAGAACAAACAACTGTAAGGCCTGTTATAAGCGACATATCTATACTTGGAATCTAGGACAACCAGAATGAAAGATTTGCCCAAGAGATATAGAGATTCAACAACATGCCGATCTCAGCGATCGGTGATAACACGGCCCAAGTCACGCCGAGACCCGATGACAGCCACCTCCGATGGCCGTAGTGCTAAGGTCTTTTATCAGAATGGGAAGTTCCCTTGACTAGATTTCCACTCGCACGCAAAAGTGCCTGGGAAAGAAAGTCAATTGCTTGAATTAGCGGTGGCACTTATAGCTTCTGGGGGGAAGCTATCATGAGCTTGTGTGTAGATTGTGTTGTAAGTGAAGTGAGGTGAGTTGATATCCATTTGTCAACTCCACTCATCTCGACTCGTCGAATACAGTCCCCTGGTGATGACCCATATCATAGATTATTGAAGCAAAATCATTCGAGCCAACGGCATATGAATAACCTCATCCGTTAAATCATCGTGATTTTGGTGGGTTGCTAATGAAGCTACCCAAAGCTTCCTACCTAACTATCACCACCGATGAAGAAAGAAGAAGCGTGTGCCCCGTGAGAGGTAATAAATTAGCTCAAAACTCATCTAAAAATTCATCATAATGCTCCGGAGGAGATCCATTTCGTGGGACTATGCAACCTTGCAGGAACACGGCACGCTCAGAGCCGATCGAAGCGGGGACCATATCATGAGTCCTACGAGGATTAGAAAATAATGAGAAGTATAATTAACGCACTTTATCGCAATTTTTTTTGTGCTTTTATGTCCCTTTTCCTTTTATTTTGCCCTATTATTCACTATGGTGGTCTAATCCCTGTGCCAGAGATTGTGAATAGCTTCATCCACTTATAAACCCTCTCAAAATGCACACCAACACCCTCCCCCTCCTGTTTCTCTCCTCCTTCCCCACCCTCGCCTTTGCTGAAGATGTCCTTGGTATCTACATCTTCCACCGTCACGGCGACCGCACCGCAAAGGCCTGGAAACCCGTCAACTTCACCGCCCTCGGAGCCGATCAAGTCCACTCCTCAGGATCATGGTATCGTGACACGTACGTGAGCGAAGATGCCCCGCGCAAGATCGCAGGTCTCAGCGCCGATTCAGCCGTAATATCTCAGCTCGGCGTCACATCTCCCGTTGACGCCGTGCTTCAGAACTCGGCTCTTGTCTTCCTCCAAGGACTGTATCCGCCGGCTAGACAGACCGAGACCCTCGCCAACGGCACAGAGATTGAGGCCCCTCTGAATGGATATCAGTATATACCCATCAGCTCTGTCGAGGAGGCGGCTAGTGACAAGCACTCTGAGAGCAATGCTTGGCTTCAAGGAAACAGTGGCTGCACCAATGGCGAGGCCAGCTCAAACGACTACTTTTCGTCTCCCGAGTACGCAAAGACCTATAAGAATACCGAGGATTTTTACCAGAATCTTCTGCCTGTCATTAGAAACACTTACGGGAAGGATGATGCCAACTTTCAAAACGCCTATACCAGTATGTTCATCTCCAAACTCCCTTTGACATGTCACTGACTTGCACAGTCTTCGACCTCATCAACGTCGCGCGCATTCACAACTCCAGCATCCCCTCGGAACAGCTTCTCACAGAGTCTACTCTCGATAGACTCTACAATCTTGCCTCTGTTCATGAATGGAATCTTGCATACAACAGCAGCGAGCCTGTCCGCGCCATTGCAGGCTCCGTCCTTGCGGGACAAATCCTCGAGGCCCTCGAGCCCCTTGCCGAGGGTAAGAATGGAGTTCCCAAGGTGAACATCCAGTTTGGCGCCTATGCCGCCTTCATGGCCTTCTTTGGCTTGGCCGGTCTGGACAAGACAAACTCTGATTTCATGGGAATCGTCGACTACGCCTCATCCATGACCTTCGAGCTCGTCACAAACGCTACTAACCCTACCACCGATGATGTCAGTGTCCGATTCTATTTTGCCAACGGCACAGCTGCCGATAACACTCCTAAGCTGTTCCCTCTCTTTGGCGAGGACGAGGCCACCATCTCCTGGAAGGGCTTCAAGGCTGGCATGTCAGAGTTCGCTATTGAGGATACTGACCACTGGTGCAAGCTCTGTGGAAACACTGACAGTACCTGCGCTAGCAACTCTGTTGGTGATGACGACAATGGCTCTGCTTCTTCACAGTCCGACTCTGGTAGCTCTGGCAATGGTATTTCCAGGCCCGTTGCTGGCGTGATTGGGGCTCTCGTTACTTTGGTGGTTATTCTAGGTATCCAAGCAGCCGTTTTTCTGCTTGGGGGCCTGCGCCTCGTCAAAAAGTCGACTCTCAGTGCTGCTGACCCATCCAAAGCTGGCAATGTCAAAGCCTGAGCAAGGAGGGGTCCAATGAAGGAAATGCCTAGACAAACAGAATGTGCATGGCCCATATGATGTTATGATTTAAATCGATACTACGACTAGTAATTTAGCTGTCATATAACAAGCTAATACTCTGTATCCAAAAAGAACTCTTCACATGACCATGCATTTATTATTGACGCTGAAGCAGAGTGGTCCCATGCTTGTTACCTAGATGTGCACAGAGACCTAAACATTAAATATTATGCAGCAAAATCTAAATGAGTCTAAAGGCTCAATGCAATATGCCAAACCCCGAAAGGCGTGGGCGCTTGATTAACACAATTACCGAAGACCTGTCATATCAAGCAGATCGTGACGGTAGTAAAAGGCTCTCACCCGTTTGCCATAGACATCTATACGAAGTTAGCACAAGCTATAGCTTACAATAGAACGAGACTAGATACTTACACATCGGAACGCTCAGAAGACAGACGACAACTTGAATCGAAGCAATCGACAACATTGTCCGTTCAATACCACCGTTATTAATCCAGTCGTAAGCAAAGAATGTTAGAACAAAGCTAAAGAAGTTTTTGAAGATAATCATGATTGTGAAACCTTCAATAGTTAAATCACCTATTCGCATGTTAGCAATATCCACGCACTGTCATCGTCGGGGTCAACATACGATACGCATCGACGATGTACAAGGAACTGGCCACGGCACCAATGACCATTCCTGCAACCTCGAAGCCGAAGAATACCAAAGGAACATGGTATGTATACCTCCCTTTCACTACCTCGCCCGCTGTCAAGGCGAATCCGTACAGCCCGATCCCGCCTATGATCATCATTGGGATCACGAGAAGAATGCGAAACTCTGGCTCATAAATGCCGTTGTTGCGCTTGGTCAAATATTTGACGCTTGAGTCGGCCAGCAGACCCGCCAAAATAAACCCAATAACAGCACCGACAAATGCACCTGTGTAAGTGTAACCCGCCATGACTTCTCCCCAGAAGTATGGGGGGCCGATGAAGATAGCTGCCACAATAACCCCAATAAACACTGTCCAGCCGATCATGGTACCCTGAATAAGGCAGCCCCAAATGAAAGCTGGATGGGCCAGAAGAGGAAACGGCCGCAGCAGGAGAACCCAGTATCGTTCATCCGTTTTTCGCCCGTCAAATAGTGAGATTGATTCGAACAAGGTCTTCTTAGGAGTATTGGCATTACCAATGGCTTGGAGAGCCCCTGATGTTGGAAACAGTGTAAATCTCTTGGTGGGCCTGTCCATTCCCTGGGGGGCTGATGCGCCGGACTCTAGCTGTGGCGGTGGGACATGACGCTTGTCTTTTGTTGTTAGTTCTATCCCGATCTCGCCTGTCGTATCTGTGTTCAGGCTTGCTTCTCGTCGATATGCCGTCTCGGGAACGAAAAAGAAGACGAAGGGTAAAATAATGGCAAGTTTGATGGCGACAAAATAAAATGTCCACTTCCATCCCAGTGATTCGGTAATCTTACCCACAAGGATGGGAGTGAAAAAAGCTCCGCCAAAGACAGCCAGGTTCGCAAAGGCCATACGTAAACCTCGCTGATGGACAAAGTAGAGGTCACCAATAGCTGCATTGAGCAAGCTTTCAAAAGGCGCGCATCCAACGCCCTGGATAACCCTGGCACCAATAAAACTTCCGTAATCGGTTCCGACTGACCCAGCCCATGCGCTTGAAGCGATGAGAATAAGTATTCCGATCAAAAACACATGCCGTTTACCCCAAATGCGACCAGAAGGGACGAAGAAGATGGCACCAGCACCGCAGCCCAACAGAAAATACCCTGTTAACAGAGCGACCTTGGTGAAGTCTTTGGAGAAGAGAAGAGCGATCGTAATCGTGTTGGCAGCAAGGATAGGGCCAAGCGCAGTAGCAAGGATGCCGGCGAAGCAGAGAATGAAAGTGATAAGGTCGCGGTGCCAGAGCGGCCAATTTAATGGATCGTTTGGGTCATCGGACGGTTGGGGGATCTGATGTTCACGTTAGCATCAACCCGATGCATTCGCCAGACAGTAGATGGACACGTACAAGAATAATGGACTCTTTCCCCGTGTTGTAGCATTTGAGGTTCCCATGATGTTCATCAGCTACTTGAGGTCGAGACGGGTCGTCGAAGTACCGTGTCGTGCCTAGAGTTTGGTTCTATTTGTCAACTCGTCACGTCCAAAAGTGTACGGAAGTCGTGTTGACATGGAGAACGTGCCATCGGCAATAGAAGATCATGTGCCTCGTTTAGTCATGAACATGACGGCAAACACTTACCGGGAACATTCTCGATGCCCTTTGGCTCGAGGATCCCCAAGGGCATCTTGGGCGAGATCGAATACTGATCCTGATGAAGAATAGAATGGGAGTGATTGTAGCACCCACTCAACAATGACTCTGGCTGGCAGTCGAGGTACAGGAAGTACTGTACAGCAGCACGCCCAGACAAATCCTCTCTTCCCGAGGAGATAGTCAATAGGGCTAGTCAGTATAACCGGCTTCTTCTAGAATGGTATCGTCACTGTAGGTCGTCGACGTTTCTCATGAATAACCAGCATCAGCAGACAGAAGTGGGTGGATTTGTGTAAATATGGGGGTGGAGATGGGCCGAGGGATCCGCTCATTTCCCCAATTGCCGTGATTGAATTACCGGGGTTGGTAAGCGCAAGTGGGATATGTTGCCCTGAGCTTTTTCACCCGCATCCTCCAACTTGCCGATCACAGCAGCTTCCCTGTTGCACGTTCCAATGATAAATGTACCTTTTACGTGCACTTTACACGAGTAAGGCAAACCTACATCAACAAGTTTATTTATTGTGCACTGTGGAAGGGATGCGAGATGATCGGCCTGATCGCTATTGTAATGCACGTCAACATCATCCCATTAATTTTAATGTGGCCTAGCTAGCTTAGAAAAACATTTATCGGGTTGAAGCTTTGATCCAATTGATTGAGACGGAGGACCGAAGGGAAAAGGGTCCTGGGCCAAGTTACGTATGCCTTTAACCAATATCATCCATAGTTCCATGCCTAAATACCTACTGTAGGTACTAGTCGTCATATCAAGAATCTGCAGCAGGCATCTGCCAGAGTTAGGTACCTTCCATGGTGCCTCCCGTCCAGTCCCTGGGTGAGGGAAGAGAGGACATTATGTTTTCTGTAAGCAGTGCGGAGTATATGCAGTAAGGTAAGGTAAGTGCAAGTCGTTGTCGATGGAAGGTGCAGAGGGTGTCTTTTAGATACTACGTACCTACTGTAAGTACCTACCTACCAGGTAAGGTAGGCAAGCACCCAAGTGCTCTATCGCCGACCTGACTGAGACACGGAAGACTTTTCCCTTTTGCATCTCGCAAGCGTCAAAGAGTCAACTGTCAGCAACCTTGATTTCGGCGCCATGACGAACGCATGATGAACATTACAGTACCGTCTTCACCATCTACAATACATCACCGACTCTCTTTTCCCCAGCTATCAAGACCCTTGCTCAGCGTTGCGGTGTTGGACACACGGGAATGGCTTAGCCCCTGTCTCGGGGAACCCACAAAGTCGTTTTAGCTCTCCCCAATATGCGACTTTCGGCAGCCCCATGGGCCCTCCCTTGCTGGACTTTTAAGATCATCCGGAGAGTTCTTCAGCCATGTCTCGACCTTTCCGACATCAGAGCTGCTTCAGGGCGTTTCAATCATATATAGCCGATTGTTCGTCCCCACAACCAAGCGATTATGCAGGAAAGCTACCTGTCTCGCTATCTCCGTAGCGCATCGCGGATATCATGCTACTAAATTGACTCCAGGCACATTGGATTGTTGAGGTCTGCAACAAGCATTTGAGTGCTTGCTTAATGCGTCACTTCCTTACTACATACAGTACGTGCGCCGTGAACATGGTATGTGATCAAAACACTCATCTCGGCAACCTGCCGAACTTGGACATGGGTGAGTTGCTTTACAATCCCTTCTCTCAACGGTGGTTACAGTACCCTTTGGCTGGTATTGAAAATCCACCGCGGGGTAGCTTCCTTCCATGAATTGATACCTATCTGCCACTACCTTGAGAACCACGATAGTCACGTCGTTGTTAATCTTGGGTAGTGGTTCGTACTATGGAGCTTGGCTCGCAGTGTGGAGATAACTCGAAAGAAGCTCGGAAGCCTGGTGGTTCAAGATTCAGCTGCTTGAGAAGCAGGTTTGATTATATTGGCGCGGATTTGTCTCGAGAAATCCTGCGAACCATCGTGTTGGCATTTTTCAATTGGATCAGAGATCTGATCAAAGATAATGATCTTCACCAGCTGCAATACCTTGTCCAGCTGACAAGAGGTCCAACACCAAGAGCCCGCCCTCAACAACATGGTTGGTCTCATAACAATCTCGAGAACCGGTTCCTTGCATTGCGGCTTTGACCTCGTCTTAGAAGGCCCTACAGCTCTTTCCTTCTGTTATTTCAGCAGACAACATACCGTCGATCATGGCCAGCTTAGGTCACTGCAAAACTCAGCCCTACAGTATTCCGACGGCCATATCCGACTTGCCCCGCGCATCACAACGGAGACTGATACCGTATACAGATAGCTACAGCAAGGGATACGGTCAGTTTTCGACTGGGGAATTGGTCCCCTTCCTATAAGCCACAAAGGCTATTCCCCAACTACTGTAATAAACGAGCCCCGCCACAGCATCGGACTTGGGGAATGCCCATGTACGGTAGATGCCAATCTAGGATGGCTCTTTGATGAAATACCATCAATATCGACGGGCTTTATTAGTTGCTGGGGTTGTGCCACCGACGCCATGCACGTAAGGTTCTGCCATGGCGCTCGTGGTTGTTCGTCATTCGAACTATGTACCTGCGTGAGGGTGTTGAGCTCCAAACAAACCAACGCAGTCGTTGCATATGTATTATCGGCTCAACGCGACACAAAATGACGCTTCAATGGACCCCTTGTTTCTCTGGGCGCCATAACCACGGCCAGGCACAGACATGATTGAAGAAGAGCCAACAAATCGTTCACAGTATACATGCATAATTTCTTTTCGCATGCCGGGCACCCTTACCATTTAGGAATGGAAAAAGTCGATCACAGGCCAACCACGGCAAACAGCGCGTGGGCTGAAGGGATGAGGTCGAGGGCCAAGGACGAATCCCCACAGCGTGTCTCCCAGTAGAGTGGTTGTGGATTTCCAAGCACCGGACGGTTGGTGCAGATGAAGGACGATCGCCCACCAGCGGGTACAAAGGTACCTAGCAGTGGCAGACGGCGTGACGCCAAACCCAAGGGAGTGTGCTTTTGGAAGATTGGAGCTTCTAACGTTGTTCGCCGTGTGTCTGGTCGATTTAGACGGTTGGGTGTGCGCGTGCGTATCGATCGAGTGTGGGTGGGCTCTGGATCTGGAAAGCTGTCATGAGAGGGGAGGGAACCGAAACGACGCCGGAACAAGCGAGCTTGATCCCCCGGCCCGTTGTGAGATCCGGCCATGACGTCCAACGGCACGGATGCAAACCCACCTCAGGGTCGTCGGTGACGATACATGGCTTTCTGCTAGGGGCCAAGCTCATTGATGGCACGGTGCGGTGCAGTTAGCACTGCAATGCAGTCCAGTACGGAGACGGCTCCGAGACTGTATAGTATAGCCGCGTGGTGCTAATCAACCACAAGCCTCTGGCGAGACAGAACGTTGGATTATCTCGATACCCTCCATTTCCTTTACTCACACCACCTGGTGGCTGCTCAGACGGATTTTCAAACCGCTTCTAGCACCGAAACTTGATGAGCCTCGACAGCAGTCAGATCTTGTAATTGTTCCCCTCGTCTCTCGTCGGAGTCGGGCTTGGCTCCGGTCAAGTTCAGTTCACATTCTGCCAGTCCCATTTTGCGAATCTTTTCCGTGCCCTTGCTCCTGAAAAAAAACCCTCTCCTAAAAGATGTCTTTTCGAATTCCAACTATAAGGCGGCCTCTTTAGACTTCTCGTTGTTATAACCTCCATGTTCCCCTGCACATTTGATCAACACCACCAAGCCGCATTCATACATCAGCAACCTTGGCGACGCGATCACAAGTCGTCTTGTCTTCGTCTTAAAAACTACATCACGTACCGCATCGCCTACCCCATTTAATTCTCCATTCTTACTCCCACTGGTCACCCGCAACAGCTCCCTTGTGCGTGCATGGTTGTTGTCCTGCCCCTCAATTTATTTCCACCCACGTCGGAGAGCTCACGAAAGCGTCGCGACATTGCCCTTTCCCTTAAGTAGGGCACCTCAAGCTCAACGCTCTACCAACTTTTACCTTGGCACGTTGTACTCAATGGAGCCTACCGATTGCACCTGGAACTTGTATTCGTCCTAGTCAGCTTTTTAGAGCTGTTGTTTTCCTAATATCACCTCACACCTTCATATGAGCGTAGCTTCGGTCTTCCCATTATGGACCCAGGACCATCCTCATCCAGCAACGTCTCGCCTGGACCTGGACCACAAACCAACCGGAAAGAGCGCGGTGCTATCGCAGCTCAGGTATGTTTGCTTCTTGAAATTGGTGCTTGTTTGTCACACCTTTCTTGTCACAGTCGTTACAGCTGGCCGCCAAGCTCGGGATTGGTTCTCCCTGCGTTGCCAACCATACGCTTTGGGCATGCCTTGCATCTATACCATTTGTTGCTTTTTCTCTCGATTGGCCTACTATTGAATGAATGACTGGCTGGCTGACTAATGCATATATATAGGCTTGTGAGACGTGTCGTAACCGAAAGCAAAGATGTGATGAGCAAAGGCCAAAGTGCGGTACATGCCAGAGATTCAAACTCGAATGCCGATATCGAGAACCTCAACCCACAAAGTATGTTTGAGCCCGGAGAGCCGGACGAAGCAGCATAGAAGCAAAGCCTGGCCCTTGTATGGTGATGCCGTCGTTGTTGACCCGGTCGCCGTTTAACCCAAAGTGCAATTCGCTAAACTCCGCCCATAGGAAGGATAAAACCCTGGTTGAGATTCTAGATCGACTCAAGACAGTCGAGAACAAAATCGACAACTTGGGCCTCCGGGATATCACAACCCCGCCCCTCTTCACCACTTCCCAACCACCTACCGTTTATCCTACGAACACGCCGCTTCTGGTGGACCCCGAGACCCAAGATGCTCTTTCAGGAACGTCTCTCCCCCCGACAAGTCCGACACCTACTCCTGATACGGGAGGCTATCGTTATGATTCGTCAGTTTCCAAGATGTCAGAATGGCCCGTCATGCGCCAAATGTTCGAAAGTTTGGGCCAGAAACCCCCGTCGCCTATGGGGGAGCACGATATTCCTGCACTTCCCAGAGGGCTCCGCGACTCGACCGTTACTTTGCCCTCTGAGGGGCTTCAACCAGTAGGGCTACCAAGCAACAGCACGCTGCAAGTTCCGTTACACCTTTCTGGCTCTGGCCCAGCCCTCAACCTTAGCCCTCCTAGCGTGGATTGGGAGACGATGCAACGACTTAGCAAAGGTTACTTTGATGTCATTAATTTTCTTCACCCTATTATGGACCGACAATGGTTCAATTCGAATACGCTCAGTTCAATACTCAACAATGGGTTTCACGAAGGGACCGTCTCATCCCTTGTACTCCTTGTCTTTGCCCTTGGAGAGGTAGCGCTCACCACCTCTGAAGTACCGATATCGGCCTACAAGCAACGGCCTTCTGGTATCAAAGGAGGCACAATTGATAGGCCACCTGGTCTTGCTTACTTCAATGAAGCGCGAAAAAGAATGGGGTTTGCATTGAGCGAAGTTAGTTTGGAAAACGTACAAATGTTTGCGCTTGCTGCTCTATATTATCAGAGTTGTGGACAAGCTCCGGTCAGTATCTTTTGCCACAAAATTTCGGTGAATCTAGGCTGACAAGCTCAATAGGAATGTTGGAGGATGACTGTATATGCGTCTTTGGCCTGCCAGGGGCTGATAACTAGGTGAGAAACTTGGTCGCATTGAGTCTCGACTCGTTTGGTCTAACCTTGGACTTATAGTAAACCCAACGAACTCCATGGTCCTCGAGCAGACTTGATCAAGCGGGTCTTTTGGCACTGTTCTATTATGGAAACGTAAGTTCCGTTGAAGTGGTTCGAGATACGGTCACTGATGAAGAGGGCAGTTGCTTTCATATGGAATTTGGGCTACCCCTGACTGGGTTGGAGAAGCTCGAGGAAGCTATTGGACTTCCAGATTTCAGCGGGCCGATCACCGACGAGGACTACATTGGCAACCAGACTACACACTTCCAAGAGCACTTTGCCTCCCATATTGTGTTACGAAGACTCTCTGCCAGCTTCCATTCGGTTCTCAGCAAGGGTTAGTTCACCAGGCTGCGTGTGGGCTGAGGGTTAATGTGATTTGCTGACATGCTACAGCTTTTGGTTTAAACTCATCTGTGCCTTTCCCGGGCTTTGGGCATTTTACTGGTTCGTCTAGTGGTGGGAGCGTGGCAATAATGAAACAGCTCGATGCTCAACTAGACCAGTGGCGCGGCATGTTACCCGGTTTTCTTCGATGGCAGGATAATCAAGCCCCAGGCTTTTCGGATCCTTCGCACGATGCTTTCGGCGATATCTATTCTGGACAGTCCCTGCAAGGCGGTTACATATTCACGTCGGACCTCGACACCCCGCCAGCAACGTACCCGTATGCGGCCGATATCCAAGTTGCGCTACTGCGAACACGATACTGCTATAACAAATACCTGATATACCGCCCCTGTGTCTTCAAGGCTCTGCACCATCCTGAGACCCTGACGCGGGATGATGCTGAAGGTGCGGCCGAGTGCCTCAAGGCATCGCTCAAATGGCCCATCGCACTATCATCCCCTTGTACGAACAAGCGTCTTGTGCCGGTCACGTTCTTTTGGTCTCAGAACCTCTTTGGGATATTGATCCTGTTGCATCTATCACATCAACATCCCATGCTAGCTCGAATCAGGTCGTCGCTTTGCGGACAGCGCTTTGATGTGGAAGCTACAGAGACTGTTACAACATACTTGGATTGGCTACGGGATATGAAGAAGATAGACTCGACGGCGAACTGGTGCTGGAATATTATTCGCCTCGTCTATCGATTGGATGATTAGGTCACGAGAGTCTTTTGCCAGGCTGCAATAAGTAAGTGGTGGATTGGGTTTAGACTTGGTGGCGAGGTGAAGCGAAGCATTGATTGTTTCCTTGTGGTTAAAAATTTAGCGTTTTACTCCATTGTCAAATTTCTGTTGCGGCAGTCGAGTTGTAACTAGCCTATAGAGGCATTTCAAGAGGTTGTGTTGATCACATCTGAGGAAAGATTTCAAAGAATATCAACAACTTGTCTAATACCCAACTCGGGCTTTCACGCACCACCTCATGACTTTGATTTTATTGGCTTGGGTATATTTTACCTCGACCACTGTTTTAATTCGTCTGATGGATATGTTTCTGCTTGTGATGGCTAAAGTCGGCTTCGGAAAGCCCGCTGCATTCATAAAGTCGCTTTAGCATTGTTAGTCTGGATTGGGACTCACCATTCTTGCCCATATACCAACGGGGTTTTTTTCTCAATTTTCACCCTTGCCAGAACCTTCTACTGTAAAGTATCCTCTTCGTCATAGAGAACAGGCTAGTCAATTTATCATTACTCGTGTGTAGCACAATATTTGAAGCGGGCGGCTTGAATCGTCATAAATACCTACCTATATATTCTTTCACAAGAGGAGACACACCATCATGACGTCAGACTTTACTCATCTGTACCTCCAGCTGCGCTTACAACTGCCTATCTAGAAACGATTTCTTACACATCAATAGTATTCATATCCTTTTGGACTTGTGCAGAGTGAATGTCATCGCATCCCGAAAAAGCGTTCATCTATAGTAACTCCGCGAAAAGCGGAACCGAGGTGTGGTGGATGCAACTTGACGACCAGGTTGGTATATCATGACAAGTACACAAAACAACAGTATCACTTCCAAAGCTGAAGTAGAAGCAGAAAAACTGCATCAGAAAGATAATGAAAACGAGTCCAGCTGCAGACGCTCATACGCGCCGGCCGTGGACAGTCCACATCGCCAACCTCAGGCTCCTGTAGCTTCCAGCCATGGCCTTGTTTACAAACGCCAACTCCCACTACGGCCCCTTGTCATGGGCTCACATAATTGTAATTTCTAGCCGCATCAGTTTAGCAAAAGAAAATTCACCCACCTAAGGCCATCGCGGGGGGTGTTTTTCTTTCTACTGGTGAGAGCAAGGGACCGACGGACTGGACGGCACGGGCCGGGTGGAGACGCCCCGGTGTCATACATGCGCGGGGGAAAGATTATGTCGCGGAAGTAATCGCGAGTCAGTCAGTCGTACAGGGGCGTAATACAATGTATCACATTCATGCCTTTGATGCAAAAGATTGAGTCTTTTCGTAAGGTGCAGCCGCCATGTTGGGCAAGTAAGCGAGTGTGTGTGTTAGAACGCCTTTTTAGTATGTCACAGATACAAACATCAAGTTCGTCCTCATATTACTTCAAAAGCTACAGACTACCTAACGTACCTACATACTGAACGGAGCCCTACAACATAAACTTATAAACTTGAAACGTCATGGCAACCAACTTCCATAACTAAACAAATCACAGCCTGAGGACTTGCCCCGTTGTATCCCCTTCTTTGCCACTTCGGTGCATCCCACCTGCAGCCGCACAAACGCGCGTAAGCAGCGGCAGCGTCTCGGAATTTAACTCTAAATGCTTGTGGAACATGGGCTTCGATTAGGTAGGCGCTGGTGTGCGGCACAGCGATCGGTTAGATCGGCCGAGATCGATCCATTGCGATACGATACGATCTGATCTGATCTGATCCGACAATGTCCGCGGGCGACTCAGATAAGGAATAAAACTAATCACCCACATGTGTCTGCTACGGCGAGACCATCCAAGGCTATTAATCAACATTTACTTCTTGACCTTTTCACATGGGCAGACAAGTCTTTATAGGCCAAGGGCCTGACACCACGTAATGAATGTAGGATATATTTCATGGTTCTTTAACCATTTCAATTTAGTCTTGTCTAACAATTGTGACTCTTTCAAATGCCGATTCCCTTGTGCATAACCCGAACAAGAAAAAGAAAACAAATGCACTCCTGTAATCTTCCATCTGCACCAGTGCCACACTTCGCACACCTTTCGCCCTTCTTTACCAGAAATACACCTTCTTATTCCGGTCTTTCGAATCCTCAATCGCATCATATGTGCGTATATCAGTTCGCGGACCGTGTCCGTTTTCATTCGAATTGCCCACTTGGTCCATCTGACTTATCATTCTGAGTGGTGGTTCACAAATCGCCTTCAGAATGCCTTGTCGTTGCAGCATGTCTGGAACCCAGCGGGTCCTCTCTCCGAATTCAAGCCCAATATTCTCTTTCAAAAGTACTTCCGCTCGAATGGATGAAATGCTTGCTTCAAACCACTGGCCAAGTTGGCCATGCCCAGGCGGAGCTACCGGCACTGACTGGCCTCGGTACTTTGCCTTCGAAGTGGGAGGAATCCTCTCAACGACCCGTGTCATTGTAATAGTCAGACAGCTAGGTCCATTCCCACCATTGCGATATTTGGCTCGATGATGTATATTGACTCGTTCAACATGCCAGATGAAAGCGCTACTCGGCTCAACGTCGATTACGATCTCTCCTATCTCGTTCGTCCTAAAAAGTCAGTGCTACGCTTCAGAATGTTTACGGGTTCATGACTTACTCAATACTCATCGAGCGCACCAGCGATGCAGCAAAGGCTTCAAAGTCTTTGGGAACCGCCCCCATATCCGTTCGTGTAATGGTAAACTTAACATCCCATGCTCGTTGGGTGCAGTGGACATAAGCTTGGGATAATTCTTCGGTTGAGGGAAGACACTCGTGTTTGAAAGTCTCGGCATCTACCCTGACAATGAGAGGGAAAACACTGTCCTTTGATGTGCAGAGAAAGTCATAAAAGACCTGCTTCTCAACAAGAATCCACGATGCTCTGCCGCCTGCCAACTGCGGAATGATGCTTGCTTCTCCTCCGCTTGTCGTAAGGATGGGATAAAATCCAACATGCGCCTCTTCACTTTTCAGGCTCTTGAGGACCACATTAGTGGGCCAAGATGGCCCTTGACCGATGTTAACAAGTGCAGGCACTTTGTCTTTTAGACAAAGCCTCCCAAATCTAGCCTCGATGTTGATCTTTCCGGGAGTGACTTGCAGAATTCCCGTCATCCCCTTGAGCGTAATCTCAGCTTGGCTGACAATTTCAACGCATTCTACCTGACCAAGCCCTGGTAGATCCAACCCAGGCACGCTTCGAGGTTTATTAGCCGCGGTGCTCATTTCGGGCTCTAGACGTGCTTTCTGATTGACCTGCATGTTCTGCCGTGTCTGTGTCGTCTGAGCATTGTCGCTGTTGAGGGCTTCCTCAAACTTTGTGTTTTTCGTATTGACAGGCTGAATCTTCTCGGGGCTTCGACCTTTAGAGCGATCGGGTACAGTTGAAACCAGAATATTCTGCCCGAATGGACTTTTCTCCTCTTTCTTGTTGGGTTTCTTGCTCGAAGTAATACCGGCCCAGGATGGCCCAGGAGCTGCGCGTTGTCTCATTGTTTCAAACAAAGTCTTTGGCTTATCGTACTGTTTACCAAAGACCACCTCAGACGGTGCGTTCTCGACCTTTGATGTGTTTCTAGCCTCGAGGTTGCTGACATCAAAGGCTTCGTCCATAAGGGCGGGCATGTTGATGGGTCCATCATCGAGATCCATCAGATTGTTCCCCGGCGACTGCACCCCCTTCCTGCTTGGGACCTCGGGGACAGAAGGATCCTCGCCCTCGATTCTAGAGATAAAAGGATCAAGAGGATCCATCAGGCCACGGCGGTTGCTTGGTGAATCCGAGTCTAGCAGATTCTGTGTCGCATGCCGTCCTGATGTTTGTATTTGTGGTCTACATATATGACCAGCAGGGGTAAAATCTCTGGAATCATCCAAATGTCGTCTAGTTGTAGCTTTGCTTGGTGCTCCGCGAGAAACATCCTCAGACAGCATCCCATACACAGGGTTGGCAGCGTGCGACCTCTCACCTCTCAAGCCCGTGCCCAACGTTGCTGTATCTGAACTGGCTTCGCTAAACTTCTCGCCCTTCCCGTCTGTCGGATGGGTGGTCAGTCTCGAACCTTCTGTACTGTCATTAACATCGAGGCTGGTAATCCACCTAGCCACCAGCTTTTGTCGATTTGTGGCTTGAGAGGACTTTGGGCTGTCTTTTGGAAACAACAAACGCGAAAGGTCATTGATCTTCTCCTCAACCCGCAACTGTAGATGGGGTTCGCAGTCTCGCTGTGAGGTATTGGGCAGTGCGATCTTCGTATTTGACCCATCCCTAACGCCTTCAAATTGCTTCTTCGTAGATTTGGCAACTTTGTTGATCTCTTTCAACGGCTGTTGTTGCGGGCATTGAAAAGGTCTTTTGTTTTCGCTGGCCGTAGTGCCGGAGCGTTTGTTTCCATACGTAAAATCGGCAAAAGGGCTGAACGCTGCTTGCAGGTCTGTGGCAGGCTTGATGACGGGGTACACGGTGGCTTCAGGAGCAGAGTGGCCCTGGGCATCGGTTGTTTCAACTCTCAAGGATACACCACCGGCAATACGGTCGTATTCTTGATCGCGCTCAGAGCTCGCAGGGTCAACATACGTCAGCCTGGCCAGGCCAGTATGTGTCAACCATCGATAGCATAATCGAGTCAAATCTGGTCGTTCAGTAAAGATTAAGTGTGAAGCTGCTGCTGAAGGAACATCCTGATTATGTTAGAAGCTTACGAGTGATGTCCAGGCTCAGATATTACCATAAGGCTTGCAAGAGTATCAAGCTTTCGAGTTGCAGTGGCCAGCGCCTGCTTGCCACTATCGCTTCCGATATATACCAACGATCCTTGGAGATTGTACGATATCTTGCACTTCGCAAGCTCTCCAAGCTTTTCTATGCTTGGTTCCGAAAGCGAGGCTGGCCACAAGGTTTCGTACTTCAAGAGCAGTCGCGTGACGGTGACATCCTCAGGTGCTTCAGGACTTCGCCATACTGTTTTATATGGGAAATTTTTGATATGATCAGGATAGCGAAACTCGTCATACTCGGTGATGATATCCTTGAGCGTTTCGTAGAATACCGGGAAGGGAATGATTTGTGGTGTCTGTACCAATATTTCGACATCGGGCTGAACTCCTGATTCCTCAATTTCGTCTTCATCTTCATCGGCCTGCCCAAACAGGCCTGTTTCAGCCTCCAAAAGCCTTGCCAGTCTGCAACGCATCCATTGGGAGATTTCGGGTTGGTGCTCGACAGCGGCAATGAGCTTAAACCACGGGATTTCAGGCTCATAAAGAACCTCAACAACAATCTGCACGGGACAAGGAATATATAAGTCAAGGTCTCGAATACTTTTAGCAACACTTACCGGTCCTAGATCTTTCAAAAGATCATTTACGACTGAGGAAACGCCATTAGGTAGTAGCGGAGGATTCGAGGTGATGTAAAACTCGGCATAACCTTCCATAACTGCGATCCAAGGTAAAGAGAACGCCGGCAAGAGGTAACAAGGAGTGAACAAGTAATGTAAAGCGCATACCGTGAAGCAGATAATCACTGCTGAGGACTGAGGACTCAGCGAAAGCGATTTGGTTGAGAGAGATAATATGAAGATGAAGAAGAAAAGGAGAGGAGAGGAGTTGGCCCGCAGTGGAAGTATCCAAAACAAGCCCAGAAGTTAAGGAAGGTACTAGGTAGGTACCTACCTAGATGAGAATGCACCTTCCCGCTGGCAGCTGGCACCCGTTGCCGGGCGGCAATCAGCTTCCAAGTTGCAACAGGCAAACACATTTGGCAGTGCCGGTTGGTTTTTATCGCCCGCCTCCGCTTCAGTTAGGCCGCCCTATAGGCAGTGAATTACTGGCAAAGTGATGGTACTTTAGGGCTAAGCAGTTAGTAGAAATCAAGCTGAGTGCCTAAAGCCTTCGTCTTTATAAAGCTAGGAGCTGCTTAGAGGCCGTAGATATGGCTTCTCACATTGAGCACTCACTTCTGCAATCAGCGGTTAGTTGCACGGGAGTAAATCTTGGATAGATTTCATAGCGGTGCAAACAACCACAATAGAAAATCATAAGTGTAGCACTGTTATAAAAGGGGCTAGATACAAGTAAATGGGTAGTCGTATAGTACGATTTTAAAGATATGTTTAACCAAGATACTAAGATACTAGTTGTTACCATGCCATATGCTTCTGGAACCAAAGAAACTCTAGCTGACCTTGGTCGTTATCTCATTAACCACTCTATAGAGGACTGAATTCCCATCTTTTTTCGTATTTCCATATCCCCAGGTTCATCCCTTCAGAATAGGGCAATCTATCGTAGTATATTCAGTATGCCACTGCCCGTCTCGGGGGCAGTAGCATCGAGCCTCGATGCAGTGCAACAGGGCACACCCAACGCCAGTAGCGCCTTAACCTGCCAATTCCCAGCATCAAGTAGGTTTCTGAGGCAGGGCACGAAAACATATTCAAATCCAGCGTAAATTTCCAGGCCATGCATCTAGAGAGAAAAAGAACAGTGTACACAAAGAGTGGTATCGAGGCAACGGCGGTCATCAAGTGTTCGTAGACATAAAGTCGAGAAGGTATTAGGAGCCGGAGATAAAGGAAAAGGGTCCAGCCCCTCAAGGGATCGGGTAAGAAATAGAGGTGAGTCGGTCAGGTTGTCCAGGTTAAGAGTTGAAAGTGATCGGGCGGTTGGCGAGTAAACCCTGCCTTGTGGTGAGAGTAGGTAGTGAAGAGTGCTCCTTATTGGGTTGTAGGCTGAAATTATTGCGCGCCTTTAACGTTCTCCTTGACGTTCAGTGCCCACTTGAGCTTGTTGAGGGTGTCCCTAGACTCTTGCAATATTCTCTCTTGCTCTTCCTCCCTGTTTCTGGCAGAGGTCTTGATGTTCTTAAGACCATCCTCCTGAGACTGCTTGTACTCTTCAAACTTGCGAGCAATTTCCTCCTTCTCGTGCCGTAGCTGCTTGATGTTGCCGTCTTGCTGGTCACAGAGATCTCTCAAGGTCTGTATCTTGTCGTCGTCGGCTCGTCGCTCCTCGTTGAGCTCGTCTATCTGGGCCTTCATATGGGAAACCGCCCGTTTCACCTCCTCGCCTTGGTCTTGCCAGTGAGAAGAGATGGCGTTGTATCGGCCCTCCATCAACTGCGCATAGCTAGTTGCTTCTTCGACCTGGATCGTTGCGTCTTTTCTTGACTTTTCCATTTCATCCCTCCAGCTCTTTTCACGTCCTAGGGCATCGACGGCCTTTTTCTTTTCTTGTTCGACAGTCGCTTGTAAGGTCTCAACCTGGCGTTCTTTTCGAGCCAAAAGAGTTTTTGTGACGTTAGCTTCGAGTAATCGGCTTTCGTAGTCGCTGACGATGCGTTCGAGCTTGTCTTCGAGGAGCTTGGCGGTCTGCTTGGCCTCTTCCGCTTTTAGGCGCTCAATCTTGATATCGCGTTTCAGAGCCTCGTTGTCGCTGACGAGCTTGTTTATCACGCGACCGGTCTTGCCCAGGCCGGCCTTACCTATTGTTGAGTCCCATTGACCGTCTACCGCTTCTGCGCCGTCTGACATGGCGGAGTTGTCTAGTTCTGGTGTGGGTTCTACCACGCGCGTTGCGCCCGTGCCCCAGCGCGATGGTGTTTCTAAATATGTGTTTGCTGGTGGTCGTGTCTGGGCGTGGAGGTTGGTATCGGAGTTTGAATGGGACATGGCGCTGGTACTGCTGTTTATGCTGCTGGAGAAAGCGCTGTGCTTGCTTTCGGGACTGGACTCGGAGCCCTCAAAGCTGGGGACGCTTCGGATCGTACTCGCCCTGGCGACAGCCGACTTGGAGGTGGCAGGGCTCCAGGCTTTCATGCTGTTGAGGGAGCCGATAGAGGCGGGCGTCAAGGTCTTTCCCTCTTCAGACAGGGGAGCATGTGGTTGTGGTTCGGGGAATTTAGCTAAGAGAGTGGCGGCGGCTAGTCGAAGAAGGTTGGCGTTAGCGAGAGAGATTCGTTGGATGTAAAAAGGAAGAGAAGTGAAGAAAAAAAAAAGAAAAGTTTATGGAGAGAAGAAGCTGACGTGGGGATCAGCCCAACAAAGAGAGAGAAGGCAAGACAATACGAGACGAGACGAGATGGAGGGAATGAGAAAGCAGTTGCGACCCAGTTGAAGATGTGGAGAGCTGTTTCAAGTGGAGGAGGATGGGGCTTTAATGAATCGGGTAGTGCTGAAATGCATCTATGTAGCGATACCCGTCTTCGATATATACCTACCTAGTAGCTGAGGACAAGACGTACCGTTATCGTTGGCTATTACGTCCTTATGGATTGAAAAGTCTTTATTGTCAAGGCGGCTCCTCATTGCACTGGCTGACTCTGGTTCTTAGCACAAGAATAAGAATAATAAAAGTTTAGGTAAGGGGTTGCTTGGGTAATGGTGCTGCAGAGCCGAAGAGATAAAAGGGAGGAAGGATTGTCAGCACCAATGCAAGTTGGGCATAGGTAAACAATTGGACAATCGAGACAAAGAGAAGAGTTACAAAGGACCCTTTTCTTTCTTTTTATTTCTTTTCTCTCTTCTCTTTGTTTTTGGTGCAATGGGAGGGTTGGCTGTTGGCCGGGCTTTATGTTTCTTTGTTTACTCCATTGTGCCGCCTCTAAGTACTAGGTACGTACCTTGAACTCTCTCTCCCTCTCTCAACCTGGAAGGTTGGCTCCCGCTGGCTCCCGCTTGGTCCCCGTTTCTGCCGTTGCAACACCGTTGAGTCGTGATGGAGGGACGGAAGTGGACTACTCCTAAGGTACTGTAAGGAGAAACCGCAAATATTGATGTTTAATTCGGGGTCCGCTCACGGATGGAGCCCTTGTTATTTTCCCAGTATATCGGCTCCGTGAGGATAAAACAAATCAAAACAAAGAGTCCAATGATTGTGCACGGAGTTGAATAAATAGATAATCGCTAGAGAAGAGAACGTCACGGACCCCCTAGCTTACCTTAGGAAGGTAATCCTAGTAGTACCTGGATGCACTCTACACAACCCTGCCCCGATGGCACGGCAACACAAAGTTACATACATGTGATGGCACCAAAACACGCAACCCAACGTTTACATTAGATCCATGGCAATCCTCACAATGACGCAGGTCTGCAAGCATCGCCCATACAAATTAACTCGCCCGTGCTAAACGTCCTGCATCACTTTAACGATGTGGAATTTAATTTATATCCACTTTGCAAAGCTGAGGTCTTTTACTTGCTCCAAAACAATATATGGCATACGCTACCTAGTACGCATCTCATATCCTCCATCATTTCCTTGTATAACTCCCGATATATCAACTGATAGATGTGCGCCTCTCATCAATTGTTTTACAATCACTTCATACAACGACAGTCCAGCGGCATATACTGCCGTTCCCTCGTAATCTGTGGAGCCTAACCCATATCTGCCCCTTAAACGCCTTTGGATGCCTCATCTCGCAGTCTTATTGTTCGCCATCTCGAGATAATCCCTTCTCTCTCTCGTTTTGGCCCCCCTTCATCTCTAGCTAATACGTCTGAAAAGCAAGCCGTATCCCATTGTCCGGTCATCATGGCCACCCAACTCCTTCGTCTGTGGGTTTACACTTTAATACATACAACTCAAAACACTAGTCGTAATAGCCTGTCACTTTCATTTTTAATCCTCCTCCTCATCTAATTCTGTGGCAGTTTTGAATCCGAAAGCCCGTCTCAAGCGGTAATAGCATTTGATGCTGACTGGCCGGAATTGCCACCGGCAGCATTTCGTCCAGCTTCTAAGAAAGCCGGTCGAAATTTGGACAGGTATTTCCCTGCCATGGGTCTTGAATCCTCAACTAAGCCGAGTTAGAATTTGCTATACGTTCATATTTAATTCCACTTACATTCAGTCCAAATGTCTTGCACTGTATCCAGCGCAATCTCCTTGACAGGCGGTCGCATCATGACCAGATACAGCAGACTCTTCAGTGCCAGATCCACGACGCTAGGATCGCGGCACATGTGCTTCACCCGCGACAAGAGATTCTTGTTCAGCTCAGGTATTTCGCTCAAGAATCTTGTCAGCACCTTGTCCTGTGGATGCAGGTATGGTAAAAAGCCATCAATCAGCCGTAGACAACACTTCTCGTAGTGCAAAGGTCGATCGCCGCCCGCTTTTTGTTGTAGCTTGTCATTGTACCACTCTTCGCAGAGCCACGAAACCGCCACGTCAATATGCTTTCGGAAATCTTCCATCACGTACGAGTATAGGATGTCGCGGATATTGTTGCTGAGAGTTTGTGGTGCTGAGGGGTTGTCTTCGTCCTTGACCGATACTTCCTCAAGGCCAGTCACAGAGCGTGTGGCTAGCCGTGCCAGGATGGTCATCCAAGAGTCCCGATTGCCGGAGCTGGCTGCTAATCTGCTGAAGCCAGCCTTGCTCTTCTTGGCCGGATCTTCTAGACTCTTCATCATCTCCATCACCCGCGTCACTGTTCCGTTTCCTGCAATCAATGCCGCTTCTGGCGTTAGAGCCTGAGGTTGGTGAAGATGGAATGACCTCAAAGAGAGACCATCATCCAAGGCTGGTGCTTCATGGACAGGGGAACTATCTAGCTTGTTGAGAATCTGTTCTGTGTCTTCAGCTTGGTAGAAGTCGGGTTCATAGTCATCGTCATCTTCTTCTACGCCCAATGGGGCAGTATTCGGATTCAATTCAGGAGCTGGGGCACTAGCGAGAGCGTCTAGTCGGCCGCGAATGCCATCAACTGCCTTGGCCAGTACCTGAGGATCGAGCCTCGAAAGCGTGGTGACAGCAATCCTGGCAACCAGAGGCGCGGGAACTTGTGAAATATCAAAATTCCTTAGAGCGCTGTTGTCAATCAGTGTAAAGACATCTGCCAGACTATGCATGCCCGGGCCTAGCGGCGGTATCTGAATCTGGGCTGGAGACAGTCGTTGTCGTTTGACATCGTACTCGTCATGTGGTTGTGGTTCAAGGGGCCGCTTCCGTCCTGAATCATCAAATATTTCGGCCATGGTACGCATCATGCGTTCTACGTGTTGCTGAATCTTGGGGGCTGCTGGATTGTGAGGATCTCGCTTCACAAGATGGATCAGTAGCATCCGAGATGTCTTCTCCATTGATCTGATCATGACACGAGTCTTGGGGGTTAGGGGGGAGTTTGCAAGCTTGAGAGGGTTAAAGTTGAGAAGTGCATTGACGACTCGGTTCGAGGTTGCTGGGCGCGTCCTCACGAGAATAGACATGCAGTTCAAGGTGGCATCTACGACCAGAGCATCACTACAGTTTCGCCATGAGTTAGTTGCGTAGACATGGTGCAGTTCAAACCATCCTCTTACCTGCTATCCTGTAGGACTGTCAACATTCGGTCCAAAAGTCCAGACGCTTCAGCCTCTAGATTCCTAGGGTCGAGGGACTGGTGGTTCGGAGGGACTTTATCCAAAGAGACATCGAGGGTTCCGCCATACTGATTCTGAATGTTAGCAACATCATACGCGAGTAGTTTACCAGAACTCATACTCTAAACTCAGAACCTGTAGCAGCAGTCTGCGCTAGCACCACACGCTGCGCAAACTTGATACAGCAGATTCTCACAGTGGGACCTGCGTTGTCCCATATCTTCAGAACCTTCTGCTTAACAGTCACCATCCTTTCCCAAGTGATTGTGTCGTAGCCGTTGTTTATGCTGCATAACAAAGTCAGTCTTTGTGAGTTCACATTTTGGACAGAGTGCCGCCATACATCCATCTCATAGCCAAGGGATAAATACTAGCAGCGCACTGAATCACACTTCGCAATACTTGAGGATCTTCTCTCTCGTTCTCAAGTAAGGATTCTAGAGTCGCCAATACGTAAGGTTGCATCGTCTCCTTTTCTCCGTTCGGTAGAGCTGGCGTCGCAAAGGCTTCAGCGAGGAATTCGGCGCCCCATCTTCGCAGCTCGATCGGTGCATTAGGCCCAAAGATGGGAAGCACTCCTCTGACAACACTCGGGTAGTACTTAACATCTCCCAAAACTAGCTTTCGTGCGTCGTCGAGCTGCCGGATCTGATCCGACACTGAAAGTGCTGCTGCCATGGTTGATTATCGAGGTGGAATTCGGTCGCAGTGGTATATATCGATGGGGGACAAGGTCATGAGCTGCGGGAGAGCGGATGATGGAAAATGGTTGTCGTGGATGAAGCTGTCAATGCGGCTCTTGGACCGTGGTCGCGCGACTAGGCTGAGCTTGCGAGTTGTGTACGTCCGAGCATACTTTGCATCAAAGGCGCAGCATCAGTGAAGGATCCCAGTGGCAATTTATTCTTGCTTCAATGCGCATAGAGCTCTCTGCGCGTAATTATCGCCGTTGCAAGAATTGGTTTTGTAGAATGTGGCTTTGAAGGTTTGGCGACGCGAAACCAAAGAAGTTGGGACGTGGAAATGGAAACAGACCCTTGCAACTTTGAGCTCCACAAAGAACCAGAAGGTACAGCAGACGTCACAATCGCTCTCGACTTAGCCGAGAATTAGCCGCTGACGTTTCTTCCACTGCAGAGCGGCGCATCGACATTTGCCATGATACGAGATATCTAGGACCATCTCCCAGCACTCAACGATTGACAGCCGATTCAATCGCACTTTGGTTAGTCTAAGATAAAGCCTAGATTCGCTCTAATTCTCTTCACAATGCCTACCAGGTTTGTTTGTTCACATCCAGATTTCTACGTGCCCTAATGGACTGATCATGACTCCGAAACAGCCCGCACTCAACATACTACGATCGCCGCCTGCGACAAGGCCCTGCGCTTGTCCGAGCACGACGACCCTATCTTGTCAAGAATGCTGTGACTGGACTCGGTCTCTTGGCCGTTGTCTCAGGCATTTGTATGCCATGCCGCTCCATCAATTGCCGTTGTACGCTGACATGGTTTAGATTACTATACCCTCAACGCCGTTGGCCAAGACAACTTCGAAGATGTCAAGGTTCCCGATGCGCCCGCGAAGCCTGCTGCTTCCAAGTGAATTCGACAATCAGCTAGCTAGGTTACACATACGATCAAGCATTCGGGTTTCAGTGCGCAAATGGATGGGAATCATAATGAGAGTGTAGAAGCCAGGCATTGCTATTCATAAGACCTGCTGCACAAAACGCCTAGTAAACCTCCAAATCCTTCCCTGTACAACATGCTCGCTAGCTGTGCAGTGTGTATAATTATATGAGGACCTTTGTACAATAACTCTTTCAAGCACGCGGCCCTGCCCGCTGCTTAGTGCATGCCACTCTTCTCGCTGTCAATCAACAGCCATGACATGTGCTGTAGATGCACGCAATCCTCTAAATGGCGTTTAAGTCAAAGCCAAAACAATCAACATCGGTGCCTGAGCCGACCGTTTCCCATGGGTATCACAAAATCCGAGTACAAAAGCAACATGCCCCATCGTTTCTCCACCAAATCTCATACCAGGTCAAGTTAAACGCTCACGCCCTGTATACTCAATCATTAAACCGCTGCCGTCTTTGACCCGCGGCCCACGCCCGAGATACCAGTGACCCGTTTCACTTGATGAGCTGGGCTAAGCATCGTTCGTGTCAGTTCCGGTGACTCTGACAGCCGTGTTGAAAGCGATGGAGACTGCTGTATAGCTTGAGCAGCAGCATTGAGGCTTGTCTTGATATCGGCAGCAGAGGGGCCAGGCGCTTGCTGCGCTCCACGACTGGCCATATTATCTGGTCGACCATCAGCCGAGACTGTCGTGGGTAAAATCTTGTGAGCTAGATGATTCGGGTTGGCCCATGGCGTC
Source organism: Fusarium guadeloupense (assembly GCA_021655865.1). NCBI lineage: Eukaryota > Fungi > Ascomycota > Sordariomycetes > Hypocreales > Nectriaceae > Fusarium > Fusarium guadeloupense. The sequence continues at coordinate 51,749 of JAJJWM010000204.1, read as the reverse complement.
TCTCTGAGGAACTGCTCGCCTGCAGGTCCGAGACGATCGAATCCTGGTGCATAATAGTCGTCACGTCGTTGTGTCGTTGGCTTGTGCCGTGATCGTTTGGCTCGCTTACGATAGTCAGCTCAGCGCTCTCGAAGAGCTGACTTGGCGTTATCAACGTACCTCTATAGCAGCTAGGTCTTCTTCAAGTTCCGATGGTGTTGCCCCCGTCATTTCAGGCCCAGCAGGGAATCCTTCGTATTTGGCAATGGTAGCCAATGCTGAAACCTCGGTGTTATAGGCAATCGCATTTCTGACTCGCTGCGCAGGATCCTTGGGATAAAGGAGACCGCAATCCTGCAAGCTATGCGCGCTTCGCCTTGCTGACTGGATGTCGTACCATTCTTGGTTGAGTGCTTCGAGTGTCTTTTCCCGTTTCTCGCGGACGCCTTGATAGTATTGACCCCAGACTTGAGCTCGTTGAGCAACGGACCGTCTCTCATGCGCCTTGATGCGATACTCGAACTCTTTGTTAATCTCGCGAAGTTTCTGCTCCAATCGGTCATCCAAGCACTGCTTCATGTTGAGATACTCAGGGTGTGATGGCACGCTGGCTAGGAGAGACTGCTCCTCTTCCTCGAGTCTTTGAAGTCGGTCCTTATAGAGCCTGGGCAATACGTCAGCGCATGAATGCTTGCTTGGATTGTGCAACGTACCTATCCCGAAACACCCCAAACATTTCCTCGATTTGTGTCCAGTCTTTGTACGCAGCGTGTTTCCGCTCCACTATTGTTGTTGGGTGAGCATAATAATTTTGGTCATGGGAAGGGTAGCTCTTACGCTCTTCATCGTATGCAGCAGTGGAATCGATCTCTTCGTCTGCATCGGCTTCAGCTTCATCACCGTGGTGATCGACGTCTGTGCCTCTAGCGCTGTCGCGCGCGCCATCATGACTGCCGCTATCGGTGTCGTGATCGAGATCAGCAGCTGCGGCCGCCTTACGTTTAGACCCGCGGGTGCTTTTCTTGGTCACACGTGAAATTCGTTCTACTAGCTCAGTCTCGCGGTGTGCAGTCTTTTTTCGAGGAGAAACGTCGATATCTTCAGCAGGCGTCTGAGTGCCGCTGCTCTCGTTCGCTGGGGTGGGCTCATCTTCATGCATGATGGTCTCTTCAGGTTGTTGAGTGGTATTCACGTCAGGTGGATGGACCGAACTGGTTCGTTTTCTAAGCGGCTGTTCGGTTTCCGACTGGTCGGCAGCTGGTGAGCGCTTTCGCTTGCGTTCTTGCGAGTCATTTTTGTGGTCGTCTTCCAAATTCGTGTCGTGTATTGTCGCATGTTTTGTTGGAGAATCACCACCGATTGTAGGGGAGCCGGTGGAGGCGTCGTCATCGTCTATGACAGATTCGTCCTCGTCGTGGGCGTCGAGGTTGGCGGTCCTGCGAAGCTTGCTGGGAGTGTGTTCGAAAATTTGGCTCTCATTGAATTGGCCGATGACCACATCCCTCTGTCTTTGGTGCTTGGGAGTATCGTAGAGCCTTTCCGTCTCGGCTTCTGTGACGTTGCCATCTGAGGGAACGTCAGAGTGGGCGTCAGAGAGGACGCTGTCGGAGTCGGAGTCGGAGGCAGCATGAGACTTCTTTCTGGGGCTAGGCTTGACGCTGTCTTCATCATCATTGTCTAGCTGCATATGCTCAATGTCCTCGTCGTTGTCATCTTTAGTATCGACCTCGCTGAGGGGACTGGACATGTTGCTGTCCTCATGATCGGCACCCCCAAGCGCCGGAGAGGAGAGCTGCGGAGGGGCAGAAGCGGTGGCAGCCATCGCTGCAAAAGGACGCGATTACGTGTCTATTGATCGACTCAATCGAGGGATTCTTTGAGTTTGTAGTGTTGAGCAAAGAGGAGAATGTTGATCGGTAGGCAAGTCGTGGCAGCGCGCCCGTGGAGACAGGTGATGAGGGACTGTCGCTAGAGGATGGGAGATGGAGTTTTGTCGGAAGGTGAGCTTGGAGAGGAAACCGATTGATTTGGTATCTCTGCAGCATGAAAAGATGAAAAAGAGGCGAGATAACTAACTTTTGGTAGAGTTAAGCATTTCTCGTAGTCGACAATGTGTGAGTAGAGGGGGAGGAGAGAAGAAGAGAGAGGATGCTGGTTTGCGCTGCTGCTGGCTCTGGCTCTGGGGGCACCGGTTCACCCAAAGCGAACAGCGGGCTGAGAATGACGGGGCCCGGTGCGAAAAGGCGGTCATCCATGGCAGAAACCTCTACTCCTGCCTCGGGGCGTGTGCTGAGTCGCTATCGCTATCCATTGGCCTAAAATCACAAGCCAATGACGAACATTTCTTTAGGTGGACCCTCTGGAGACCTGGACCTGGGCTGGACTTTTTTTCTGTCTGGCCGTGTCGTGCTTTTCCGTCGCAAATCAAAAGATTGCACCAGAGCCGACAAACTTGACGATTCTCTTCAGAGACCAATTCTGTGAATATGGCGAAAGGGTGATTATACCCCTTACTCATCAACTGAAAAAATACTGACCTTGAAGCAGTTCCAAAGGCTTGACAGCTTCTTCCAAGGCGGTGGACCCCACCCTCGACGCTCTCTTTGCGTCCAGTGTAAGTTTTGCGACATTGAGCCATTCTGCGCAATTCGTGCTAATCATTTCAAGGCCGGTCCTGTCCAGGCTCCCGCCAAGTCAAGGTACTCAACATTGGTGGAACAAAAGCCCCGGGAACCTCCAAAGCCAAAGGTGCACCTGGAACAGCAGGAAGACGACGCCGACGAGAACGACGATGAGGTGCTCTCCGAAATCAGTGAGGAGCTGAGCTTCGAAGAAGACGGGGACTCAGATGAAGACCAAGATCAGTCCGAAGCTTCGGAGCAGGACGACGAGAGCGAAGGCGAGGAAAACGAACAAGAGGAGGAGGCAGAGAGTGCAGATGAGCCTATGAAGGATGCGCCAGTCGAGCTCGACGATATCATTGATGCGACTGAAGAAAAGTCAAAGAAGGATCGAAAACGGAAGCGAAAGAACGACAATGACGATCTGGAGGGCAAATATCTGAACAAACTTGCTGCAGATGAGGAAGCTGAGCGTGCCGGCAAGCGACAGAAGAACGACGCTCTAAATAACAAGACTGAAAAGCCTAGTGAAGAGGAAGAGGATGCTGGCAATGACAGCGATATTCCCGTCCACGAGACACTTGCCCAGGACAGCAAATCGTCAGATCTCGAAAAGGCGAACCGAACAGTCTTTCTTGCCAACGTCTCCACGGAAGCAATCTCGTCCAAGGCGGCAAAGAAGACCCTCATGGCCCATCTATCATCCGTCCTGGAAAAGGATGCTACTCCGCCGCAAACCATCGAGTCTCTGCGCTTCCGTTCGGTTGCCTTTGCAGGCGGCTCTCTCCCTAAGCGCGCAGCTTACATCACAAAGTCCCTCATGGACGCCACCACCAAGTCGACCAACGCATACGTCGTATACTCAACCCCTGCGGCTGCTCGTACGGCTGCCACCAAGCTCAACGGCACTCAAGTGCTCGATCGTCACCTCAGAGTAGACAGCGTCGCCCATCCCAGTCCCACGGATCACCGTCGATGTGTGTTTGTGGGTAACTTGGGATTTGTCGACGATGAGACAGTTCTGAACACCAACGCGGATGGAGATACTACGGAGAAAAAGAAGAACAAGACCCCGTCTGATATCGAAGAGGGCCTTTGGCGGACCTTTAGCACCCAGGGCAAGGTTGAGAACGTCCGAGTTGTCCGGGATCCCAAGACTCGTGTAGGCAAGGGCTTTGCCTATGTCCAGTTTTATGTAAGTCCAAGGTCTTGTCGCTTACCCTAATGTGAGTCTGATGCTAACATTATTCTGCAGGATGCCAACGATGTCGAGGCCGCTCTGCTCCTTGAGGGCAAAAAGTTTCCTCCCATGCTGCCTCGCAAGCTGCGAGTCACTCGGGCCAAGGACCCTCGCAAGACCGCCCTGGCTCAAGAGCGCGCCAGGGGCAAGCACATTGTCGCCAACGGCGCACCCAAGAGCACAAAATACAAGCACAAGGCTACACCTGAGGAGCAGTCCATGGCTGGCCGTACAGGCAAACTCCTCGGCCGCTCGGCCGCCGTGCAGCAACGCTACAAGAAGCGTCCCTCAAAGGGCTCCTCCTCCGACCAAGTTGAGGCCCCACTTGCAGCTCTCAAGAAGCCTGAGGAATTTGTCTTTGAAGGCCGCCGCGCCTCATCCAAGGACGGTAGACCCAAGGATCTCAAGCTCGGAAAGAAGAACAAGGGCAAGCCCAAGTCAGGCAAGCCGCAAAACCGAAGCGCTAGAAGAGCTGCCGAGTGGAAGAAGAAGAGCTGAATGCGATGACCGAATGATGCATACAAGACCTATAAAAGCGTCAAGGCTGATAATGGAAAATAGAGGAGTGGGATTGTGTGTGGGTTATGTATTTTTTGTGACAGGTAGACGGGAAGTCAGGTTGTTGAAGTAAAGAAAAGGCCCCCGCGCCCCGGAAAAGTTGCGAGTGATTTTTTGGCATTGGCTGCCCTGACCTGACCTGGCCTGGCCGCTTAGATGAGAAATGAAGGTACTTCATCTCTACTGTACTTGTTGATGATAAAAAGGCTTGTGTAGTTGCACAGATTTTGTGACTTATACATACATATTACATGCAATTGATTCTACTCATCTTACAATTCACCTATGATTGTGCTGTTTGTGGTCAGTTGGTTAGGTCAATATGGGACAGCATGAAAACCTCCGTCACTAATAGACTCAACAATACTCTGCTCTTTATTAATAGCAATTTTTGTAGCATAATTCACTTTAGCGAGACTGCATATATCATCAATTCCACGTGCCTGCTTTCTAAAAAAGGCGCCGAGCTCGCTTCAAGGAATAGTCTCATCTATTAGGACCTGACTCCAACATCTAAGACCATGTACTAACGGGGTACCCTGAGCCAAACTTTGGCGCATGGTGGCCAACACATCTTTACCCCCTCTGTGTGCCACCCAAAAATCTCGGGAATCTTAATCAACTTCCTCCACAACTCGTTTCTCCGTATAGTGCTTCGCATTAGGCGTGAACCCTGGCCGAGCCATCGCTTAAATATGCAGTCAAAGAAGTCGAAAGAGTTTACACAAAGTCACACGATGCAATTGTCTAGTACTCGAGCTCCTCCTCGGCCTCGAAAGACTCAGCAGCAACCTCCTCGTAATCCTTCTCCAAAGCAGCAAGATCCTCACGGGCCTCGGTGAACTCTCCTTCCTCCATACCCTCACCGACGTACCAGTGGACGAAAGCACGCTTGCTGTGCATAAGGTCAAACTTGTAGTCAAGACGCGACCAGGCCTCGGCAATGGCGGTGGTGTTGGAGAGCATGGCGACGGATCGCTTGACGGGGGCAAGACCACCGTCCTCGGGAGCGGCGGGAACGGTCATGGGCTTCTGGTAGTTGATGCCGAGCTTGAAACCAGTAGGGCACCACTCAACCAGGTTGAATGAGGCCTTGGCCTTGAGAGCAGCAATAGCGGCGTTGCAGTCGCGAGGAACACAGTCACCGCGGTACAGAAGAGCGACAGCCATGTACTTGCCGTTTCGGGGGTCGCAGACCACCATCTGGTTGTTGGGCTCGAAGCCTGGGGAGGGTCAGCAACTCAATAATACAGACTGCTCATGGTGAAAACTTACACTGGAAGGTAAGCTCCTGAACCTTGAAGCTCTCGTGCTGGCTCTTGGCAGAGGAAATGACAGGAGCGTAGCTAATAAGAGGGTAGTGAATTCGGGGGTAGGGGACCAGGTTGGTCTGGAATTCGTTAAGATCGACGTTGAGAGCGCCATCGAATCGGAGAGACGAGGTGATGGAGCTGACAACCTGGGCGATCAGGCGGTTAAGGTGCTCGTACGAAGGTCGGGGGATATCGAGGTTGCGACGGCAGATATCGTAGACGGCCTCGTTGTCGACAAGGAAAGTACAGTCAGAGTTCTCAATGGTGCTGTGAGTCGACAGAACAGCGTTGTAAGGCTCAACGACAGCAGTCGAGGTTCGGGGAGCAGGGTAGACGGCGAACTCGAGCTTGGACTTCTTGCCGTACTCAGTGGAGAGACGCTCAAGGAGAAGAGCACCGAAACCAGAACCAGTACCGCCACCGAAAGAGTGGAAGATCAGGAAACCCTGGAGAGACTGGCAGTTGTCTGGTTTTCAAGGATTAGTGGGCGAACGAACAAGAATAGCTTATAGCCTCCTGGCTGAGAACTTACCGGCAACGCGTCGGATACGGTCGATGACATTGTCAACCATCTCCTTGCCAATGGTGTAGTGACCACGAGCGTAGTTGTTGGCCGCATCCTCTTTGCCGCTGATCAACAGCTCGGGGTGGAAGAGTTGACGGTAACCACCAGTGCGGATCTCATCGATGGGAGAGGGGTCAAGATCGACGAAGAGGGATCGAGGAACATGCTTGCCGCTGCTGGTCTCGGTGAAGAAGGTCTCAAAGGAACCGGGGTCACCAATATCGGGAGCATTGGGGTCGGGTCGACCGTCAGGGCCGAGGCCGTGCTCGAGAAGATAGCTATTCACGATTCCGGTCAGCGTTTCGAACGGGATTGCTGAGAGTCGGGAGGGGAGGATAAGTCGTTCACGTACAGCTCCCAAGCAGAGTTACCGAGCTGGGTACCAGCCTGGCCCAGGTGAAGGTGAAGAATCTAGGTTGCGAATAATCAGCATCGCGAGCTCGGACATTTGGCCTCATAGCTGGGAGAAGGACAAATAGTAAGGGGGGCGCCCCAGTGGGAACAAAGGGCGCCATCTCAAGCAGCGGGAACGAGAGTCTCGCGATGAAGAAAAAAAAAACATACCTCGCCCTTCATCTTGTATGAATAAAGATTACCTAGGTATGGACCTACGACTCGAGGGTAAAGTTGAGAGGAAGATGGGGAGAGAAATACGCGCGCAGCGCTTGAAGGGGGAAGGGGAAGATGGGGCCTGAGGTTGGAGTTGGTTGGTGATGGTTCAGGTTTGGTTTGATCTGTGGGTGGGACACTGAATTCAATTGGTGGCGGGGTTGTCAACAAACACGCCGCGCGAGCAACGGTACCTGGATCACAGCCCAGCTTTTGCGGTGCCGCCTTGTACACACGCTGGCCGCTCACCGCCAATTGACAGGGAAGTCCGGGGACCCTTGAAAAACTGTGGGAGACGGGAACTGCACTTGCAAGGGGCTTTTCAGGTGTGATATGACTTCAAAAGGCAGCTAAATAACTTGATATTGTTACATGTAACTTTCAGTTGTTGGCCATCTTGGGGACACTTAGAAAATATCAGAAAGCATTTATAAAGCCATACTTGTATCTTGATAAATTGTTAAAAAAAAAATTTATAAAAAAAATTAAAAGAAAAGAAATTTTTTGGATTACTTTCTACAATTTCTCTCAATTCTTATCTATTATATTCCTTATAACAATGCTACTGGTAATAGAGACCGGCCGTTTCTTTCGTCACAAAGGGGCCATTGACAGGACCTTGCAATTGCGGTGTCAGGGAATCTTTGAGCCAACTGTCGAGAGGATGGTATAAGCATTGCATGTAGTATGTCGCTACTATTTCATTCGTTTCTGCCTGCTCTCTTGCTCAATTGGCTTAGGTGTCTCTATCATATCACTGATCAGCATGATGGATTGTGGTCTGCCTACATCCATAACACTTGAGCTCTCAAGTCAATTTCATGACAATATCCTGCTGCCTAAATACATAAGAATCATATAAAAATGTTTCGAAAATTGTACTATGTGCTTTAGCGAGGTAGCAGGTAACTACTGGGTACAAGGTATATGCTGATCTACATGCTAATCGAGCTATGTTCCACTTCAACTTAAACTTGTAGTATCGTCTATCCTAATATCAACCATATAAACTTGAACTTTATAAAGCAGATCGGATAGGTAATATCTATTAGACCGTAGTACTAGGCGAATACAACACTCCTCAATTGTTGTTGTAGGTCATTATCTCTCATGACCCAGCACGTAACTCAATCTTTATCACAAAGCAGTACTTTTCAATATTAATGGTTTTATTCCGAGTTATTTTCCCAACACAACATCCCGTACTCCAAAGCTCTCTTGTTGTTTCCTCTGTAACAGTATTCATATGAAAAACAATGGCTCATAGCAACATGCTGTGGCCGCGCAAAGTGGTATCATAGGTTAGTAGGCCGTTTCCCGTCCAAGTCATGATCCTTCGCTCTCTCCTCCCCTTCTTTCTTTCTTTCTTTCTTTCTTTCTGTTTCTCTTTCTTGCTTCCCAGCTTCGACCGTCCACGGTCTAGTTTCATCTGTTTTCCTCCTGGGTCTGATCTGTTTCAGTCCGCTCTAGCTCTTCGATTCGACGCTGTATCGCCTCCTTTTGAACCTGCAACGCCCTGATCTCCTCGCCCCGTGTTGCCGTATCCTCGCTCAGACGACTATCGTTTTCCGTCATGCTATTCGAGTCTGTCGCGAATTCGTAAGCGGGCGGTGGTTCCTGTCGGCGACTTCCATTTCGTCGGTGGCCTGCAGCATAAAAATCACCCCCTGATTCTCTTGGGTTATGGTGCATGCTGCCAACAGCATTAAGCTCGAGTTGTCGTCTTTTCTCTGACCGTGTTCGGTCTTTGCGGACAAGCCAGAACGATACTATTCCGATCACTAGCAGGACAAAGACTGCAACGCCCACGCCTATACCGATACGCCCGCCCATAGTTAAGTCGTCTCTGTGACGTTCATGCCCAATGTCGTCTTCGTCTTTGAGTCCCAGTGCATCCTTGTCTTCATCCCTGAATAACGCCCTAATAGTATAGACAGCAATCGTTGCACTATACAGGGTGGTCGTGGCATCCGTCATAACATCGTAGGTAGATGCTGTGTGGTTGTATGTGAAAGGAACAGCTACCACTGAAGAGACCGACCGCTGGCACAAATTACCCTCCAAGGTGTACTCCCTACCTCAGTTAGGACGATATGTTATATTGCATGTTGGTACATAACTTACGATGAGCAGCAAATTGCTGTTGTGGTAACGTCCATCATAGTCTCGTCTGTCCCAACGCGAAGCGATACAGTGGTCCATCCATAAGGGCATGTGCCCGGACTGAAAACTCCGGTATGTGTATGATCTTCGGCAAACATGCCATCAGGATAGCATGACAAGGACTTGGCCCCAGGAATAGGTTGCAGGTCGAGTAATGCTGCAGGGCCGTCGGCTCCAGAAATGAATGTTTTGGCTGCATCGTAAGTCCATGTGCAACTGGCAGGGCCAGTCCAGGGCGTGGTCATGGGAGGGTACGTCCGGCTGCCGTCGAGCTTGTCATCGGTAGGCGATGGTGCGAGCACCAGAGTCGTCGGGGCTGGCGTTGGGTCGGACAGGGAGATGGTGGAAGAGGGAGCGGCGGCAGCTATCGACGATGACTCAGATAGCATGTTAGAGTCGTCGTCCTCAAATGACGAAGACATTGTCGGCTGGTATCGATAAGCTTGGACGCTTGCAAAAGGCTCGTATGCCAGGGCCGATTCGACTACAAGCCGCACTGCAAGTGCCTTGCTTGCAGTCAACTCGGCTGTTCAATAGCAATCGTCACTCTTGTCCATCCGTGCAAGTGTCCAACGGTTCGTGTACTATGCGTTGGATGTTGCGGTGCGTAGAAGGATTCAATCGAGACGGCTTCACTATGGCTTTAACTGTAGGCGAGTGCAAATGCGTGTTCAAGATCAGGGACAGCGTCACTAATGACATCGAAGGCCATCCGGACAGAGGTCTTGAAAGGGACGAGCCGATATGTGTGATATATAACAAGACAGGAAATGGTGTCAAACGAAGCGAAAAGAAGAGAAATGGCTACCCAAGAAACGACAAGAGCCGGCCAAGCAGACGACAGGTCCATGCCAGCAGCCAGCATACGACGGGTACCAGTACTATAGCGTTGGTGTTCCCCCTTCTGAGGCCTTTGAAGGCTTGGCGAAATCTTATCACGGGTGTATGCCGAGAAACGCCAAGGCCAAAGATTGCACCGAAACATTGTCCACGCTGACCGCTGCAAGTCTGGGCATTTGGCGCCTCGTTCTGTTGCTATCGTACAATAGTAGCTCAAGCTGCAGCTAGTACAGCTTGTAGCTTGTGTATGGTCAAGATAAGGTACTCACCGTCATCGTAAACGTCCATCAAAAGAAGGAAAAAAGACGTCAGCCATTAATCATGGTCAATGCGAAAGCGGCTTGGACGATGCGCCCATGACCAATTTGCCCAGCAGGCCAATGCTCATAGTGGGCGAGTCCAGCCAGAAGCCGAGCCATTTGGCCCCAGCGCCATGGCCTTGGCTGATGAGTATCGGATTTCTGACTCTGATGCGGGAAATGAAGGCCACCTCTGATGTGCCGAATACGCCGTCTTGGAAGTCTTGGAACCAGCACACCAAGCCATGGCTTAATAACGTATCTGTACACAGAGTTACAGCAGGTTAATGCCGACTTGGCCACAAATATCCGTCATAGGACAGAAACCATGTGAGAGAGGGAGAGAGAGAAATGACTGATGTCAAAAAAGCAAAGCAAAGCCAGCGCCCAGCAGAACATGATACTCTTGGCGTCACACTGCCAATGTATGACCAAATCACACAACGTGGTGATAATGAATCAGCAATCATAAAGAATGACAAGAGGGAGGCGGGCCGGAAACTCTTGGCTGAGCTCTCTCGCTTCTCCTGTCCCAATTAGTATCTCGGGATCGAAGCAACAATGAGATGGAAACGGGAGAGAGTTGCTCAGAGGCTCGGTTAGCTGCCGTGCAAACTGTCTTGATATGAGAGCACACCGATAAGGTTACAGTAGTACATGCCAGGGCAGGCACTTGTGGTTAGGCGTATGAGGATCCATTAAGATCTTGCCAGCCAGCGTCCAAAGCCAAAGGATACTCTACACTGAAATTTTTTAATATCGCTGAAAACCAAAGCGATGATAGAAAAATCAGGCGACTCTGCGATTTCGTTAGGATTCTATACTTAGGATTCTGTTCAATTTTTAGAAGCTTAATCTCGCCCAAACAATCTATTTAGCCTGGTGTTTCGATGACCCCTTGTCAGTATGGTACGTTTTACGTACTTACCTTACAGAATGAGCCGCAAAAAAATATTGCCATTTCTTCTGTTTGTATTATGCTTTAAACTTTTCAGATTCGCAGTGGTGCTCGATGTACAAGTCCGCACTCTTCAGTGCAGTCGGTCCTAAGGATATTATGTATTCTGCTGTATCGCCAAAACTATACTTCTCGCGATAAGCTCTATTGAGAAAACCCCAATCACCAAAAGAGTCACAAGAGGAATTACCTTGTCATTAGCAAGAATTAACTGTGATTGGTCACGGAGAATAGAGGCCAGCAGGTCCTTCAGGTTCATTCAGGCCTGAACGGGTTCTGTTTTTCCGGCATGACATAATCCAGCTGCGACACCTCCAGCCTCCAACCACGTGATCATTGCTCATCACATGACAATGCCTGAGGGCAAATTTGAAAAAACCCTAGTGGTACCGAAAAGTGTGGGCAAGCAAAGCGCTTCTACAACAAAGTCGACTCCATCCCGGCCCATCCATATTCGCACTCCGGCTCATCAGCGAATTCAATCAACACAACACCGCGATCATGGCTGACGAATACGTACGTGTGCACTCGAGATATCCCTCCCCTTCCAGAACATCTGCCGCCGACGGCCGTGGCTCTCCATTCGACTCTTGCTATCGCCCGCCGTCTCCCCCCGCCACCCGCTCGCGAAAGATGATGACGATTATGATGGGGAACGATCAGAAGAGAGAGAACATTGACTAACTTTTGTGCCTGGTTGATAGAACGCCGAGGAGGCCGCTGAGCTCAAGAGAAAGAGAGCGTTCCGAAAGTTCTCCTACCGAGGAATCGACCTTGACCAGTATGTTGCTGCCACACGAATCTCTGCGCCTCGGCCATGGAAATTAGACTGCGAGGTCACAAAAACCGACGAGGGAAACCCATGCTGATGTGTCATCTTCTTTCTCTTCCCATAGGCTCCTCGACCTCTCCTCCGACCAGCTCCGCGATGTTGTCCACGCTCGTGCCCGCCGCAGGATCAACCGTGGCCTGAAGCGCCGCCCCATGGGTCTCATCAAGAAGCTCCGAAAGGCCAAGCAGGAGGCTAAGCCCAACGAGAAGCCCGATCTCGTCAAGACCCACCTCCGAGACATGATTGTCGTCCCCGAGATGATTGGTAGCGTTATTGGTATCTACTCCGGCAAGGAGTTCAACCAGGTCGAGATCAAGCCTGAGATGGTTGGTCACTACCTGGCTGAGTTCTCTATCTCATAGTACGTCGAACCGGACTCTTGAGCCATCATGACAATCACTGACCCCCTCTCTAGCAAGCCTGTCAAGCACGGTAGGCCCGGTATCGGTGCCACGCACTCTTCTCGTTTCATTCCCCTCAAGTAAGAAGGTTGCGGTCTTGGGTGGTTTCTGCATTCACGGACATTTTGGGCGAAAAGGACTGGTTCTGGTAGATGGAAAATGCATCTATCAAAATTACTGATGACAATGGGTACCATGATAGTACAATAAAGGAGCATTGTCCGCTTGATGACTACCCTTGATTATCGCTTATGCTCTGATCAAATACGCGACGCTTTCGTGCCCATTGACCCTCAACCTCTGACCATATATCCTTTGACATCCCCAGTGACGCTTGTTTGACACGTTAACCTCCATCACCCGTCATTTTGCCTACACCGCACTCCATGGCTCTTGAGGTGTCCTGCCTAGGTCTGTGGTCGAGTGGGTTTTAATGTTCTCACCCTCAACGCCGTTGTTGCTCTCATCGGCCGGGCTGTTATTCTCATTGCTGGAGCCGTTGTTCCCATTGACGGAGCTGTTGTTCTCATCAACGACGTTCTCACTCTTGCGGGTTCGGAACATTTTGCCAAGTAGTATGCGCTTGCGTTTGGCCCGTCTGACTTCTTTCTTCTCTCGCTTACGGATCTCACGGAGTTCGGACTCCCTCGTAGCACAAATAGCACACTGGAAGGGCACGTCTTTCTTGTAATCGATAAAGATCTCCTCGCCTGCTCTGACGTCTTTGGTAGTAGAAACCACCATCTCGCGGGGATTATTACCTTCCATCCAACATTGTGCGTTGTGGCATGGGTTGCAGGCATGGTTGAAAAACGATGTCATTGCGAAGATGTGGGCTTTGTACTTCGTTCTCACATCCACGAAGCCGTACTCTTTGATGAAGTTCTCCATTGTCTTCTTTTGTGCTGAATTTGCGCGCCCCTCGATCGGCATGTCACTCAGGCGAGTGTAAGTTTTCAAAAGTTTGCGGCGGAGTCGTTCGTCTAGCTTGTCCTACAAATCCTTTAAAGAGGAGGGATAGACATAGGTGGACAGGACCGGTGTTTCAGAATAAATTTCCTTGCGTCCGGGGAGGTCTCGTTTCGCAAAGATACCTAGGCCGCGGTCTGTGTTTGTCTCTCGGATAGAGATCATACTTGATTTCTTAACCAAAGGACGAGTGGGAGGCACATTCGTAACTTGGAGCGTCGACGTCTTGGTTTCATCTTTCACTGGCGTGACGGCGTCTGGATCATTTTCATTCGCCGTGACAGTCGTCTCAGGCTCTTCTTTCCTGGGGGCAGTGACATCTGGGCCCGTTTCCTCCGCTGTGACGGTCGTCGTTATCTCGGCTTTTACTGTTAGCTTTAGGAGCACGCAAAAAGAATTCCTTATGGCTGTGGTTTGCGTTGTGTTCGTGAAGCAGGCAGAGTTGCCATGGGTGTGGGGGACAGGCAAGTGATCGGTTTCAGACAGGATGAGGGTAGACATATGAGATCGACTACATACCCGCCTTATTCTTGCGCGCCGATGCTTGTGGTACGATGTCCGGCAGAAAATTTTGAGGTACTATCCCCCTCCATGCTGGAAGATGTGCAGCTGCTCGTGACTTATTTACAACTCCAGGCGCCGGTGACACAGTTCGAAGTAGATGTGCTGGCGACGGATCTCGACCGTGTCTCCATCGCGAGCGGAACTCTAACTCAGCATGTCAACATACGCAGGTAAAAATCTAGCACTTTGCAGTCTTACTCCGAAACAAAGAAGGTCGGCGTTCGTGAGTGTCCTCCGTGTTTCGTCCGTGAGTGCTCTCCATGTTTCTGGTGTGGGATGAACGTGCAGAGTTTGTGTAGATTCTTATAGTGGATGTTGAACGTGAAATGACTGCTTGGTTCCAAGATGCGTGATTTTGATGGTTGATGCTGATGGTTGATGCTGATGATTGATGAGTGAAGAGTATGAAGGAAGAAAGATGAGATCCCATCGACGGGTTAAGTTGTCCTTCGCCAGCTTGTCCATCGCACTTGTTGTTGGATGGAAACCTCGGGTATGTGGGCAAGGTGCCTACCTCACACCTCAGTGATAGAATGAGAACACCCGATGTTAACCTCCTTTAATGCCAAGTACACTTGCCAGTGAATGAATATGGATCACATTGAAAGGCGTGGAAGGAAGCGTAGTGGAAATTTGGTATCGGCTGCCTCTTGGGCAAGCACGTTCAACGCATGATGGATTGCTGATGACTCAATGAAAAGTGAATTCATGTATCCGATTCACGTCTAGTGTACAGCCCTTATTCCTGCTTCTGAGCCAGCTTAGCCGCTTTCCTCTCCTCCTCCTTGAGGTGCTTTTGTCGGTAGTGCTCGACGACGTAGTCCATGTTGGCGAGGTGACCAGCACTGAGGTTTCGAGGAGCATGCGAGGTCATTGCCCTATTTGTCTGGTTAGCAAGTCATAACAACAACTGCCTCTTCCTCGTCGGCTTTCGGGTAGCACGCAAGCTCGTTGTATGCGGGTAAGTGGGATGGGTAGACGTACTCGGGAAATGCGACATCGACGAATCGGTGGGTGTTGCCGCCGTTCTCGAAAAGGTTTCGGTCGAATCCAGCCTGCTCGCAAGCCTTGGTGTGAAGAGCGTTGGTTTCCTCCCAGTCCTTGGCGCGCGACGTATACTTGTCGATGATGTTAAGGCCCGTGGTGTCCTGGGGCACGAACTGGTAGACGAGGACGGAGCCGAAGAAGGCGCCGACGGTGAGAAGAGATCCGGTCTAGGGACTCTGGTCAGTATACGGTCTGCAATTGACCTCGTCGGGTGGTCTTTGTAGATGTGATGCCCATGATGCGGGCTATCTTGACTTGACGTACGCTGAACGACTCGTTGACCTCGGGGGCCTTGTGGTGTCCGTGTGCTTCGGAGGCGTAGGTTCGTGCTGTCCGCTGCAGCTGTCGAGCCACACAGGCTGCCCTCTGTCGTGCGACGAACATGTTGGGCGGGATGGGCAGCGTTCAATTGAGCGGTTGGTCGTGAGGGTCTCGTGGGAAGAAGCCGCACGCAGATCGACCAAGTGAGGTTGTCGCCGGTCCGCGAGTGTTTACGTAAGGCCCTGCGTAGCCGCTGGCCAATGATGTTGCAGGCATTGGTTATCTTCCCCACAGCTAATTGACCAGCTCAAGCGATGATATGAAGATGTTGGATATAGTAGTTCAAACAGCTACAGAAGAAGCATTGCTTTAAGATGATATGTTCGTGGACAGTATTTGATCCTCAGAATTTTCATGAGAATTGAGTAGAAAACTTATTAATTTCTTCAAATGCAATAGCACCCATATGTAGTGCTTGTATGTGCTTGAATCATATTCAATTACAATCACTCGAAGACAATTAGAGCATTTAGAAGCCAATCTTTTCAAATTTGTACGCAGAGATTTTTTTGTTTCAATGATAGATACGTCTCATCATTACTGTAAGTAGTGGTATTGAGTGGCTCAGGACTTAGTGAGTCAGATACCCGTTCTTTATTACCTACCCGAGAGCGCATTAGATTTTTGGTTGTGCGTGTTCTTGCCATTACTTCATGAGCCCAGGTTTATCAGAATGAGGATAGGGAGATTAGGGGAAATATCGCTCTATCTGTATGTTCTAATTCTGCAACTCATAGTACCTCCAGATTCAAGTCATACTTGACGTTTGGCTGACTGATTTATGTAAGTTGGGTTGGTTCTCACTCCGACTTACACGAAATGGTCAAACAATCATTTACCAATTTCACCATACATTTAGGTGAAAGCTGCAGGTTAAAACACAGACAACTAAAGGCCACATACATACTACCACCTGCCTTATCGGTTTGCGCTATCGAAAACCATCGCAACATGGACCAAATACACGAAAAGGCTAAGCAACCAACCCTTCTGGAGGCTAGAGCATAGCAGCAAGGCTAGGAAGACATCCCGTCAACAGTCCAACATCCAGTTGGCCCCAAATTATGATCGATAGCTCGATCTCACAAGACTTGAAGCCCTGTTCGTCAGAAGTGGCTGAAGCTACCACAAGGTTTGGGACGATCGACGGGGTGCTTTGGAACAACTGGGCACTGATAGTTCTCGGAGCAATGTCGAAGTTAACATTTTTGGCATGGTGCTTCTGTAGTCTGCCTTGGGGGACTAGAGAGTTCAACGCTGACGATTCAATGGTACATTGCCTAGGAACCATGGACGCGCATCAACCAACGTAGAATTCTCAAGAATCATCTACGTTGAGCCCAGGGGAAGATCACGATCACTATCACTATTGTCACCTACTGAACCTTGTAGTGCCAAGAAAGTGATCATGAACATGTATCCCCATGGGGCTCTTTGTCATGAGCTGGGCGGGCGATAAAGCTTCCATCCAGGTCGGGCCAATTCTATCTATATTGTAAAAACAGGGCTGGCCAGGGGATGACGGAAGAGGTGCAATAGATACCTGATTGCACGATCAAACGATGGCAGCATCAGAGGTGGGAAGACGTAAGCCTCGAGAAAGCTTAGGTGCCTACTGCTGTACCTAATTATGTAGGTTACGATCGATCTTGAGGACATCCTGATAAGGTCTCGAGACAGAAATTTCATGATAAAGTGAGAGCCACGTCTTTTGTGAAACCTGATCGAGATGGCTATTGCATGAAAGACGGAGATGTTGGACCGGCGCAGAAGCATCATTTCCAGGTTATTTGTTGACCAGCGTCGATCTCGTCTACCGAATTCTACCGAACAATGCCTACAGTGCAGGATATGTATGTACATGCGATGAATCTTGCAGGCGGCAACTTTCCCCCTGTCTCACGTCGACTCTACATCATCCCGTGTGTTTGACAGGCAGCAAGGGGCAAACCTCCCGCCGCAGATCACGGGACGGTTTTACTGTGGTAAACGTTGATTAATGCATCTGACGGAATATTGTATTGTCGTTCTGTATAAAATGATGGAGCTGTGACGTGGAATGGTGATACTATTACCACTGGTAAAGCTAAGGCAGGATAATACCGGTCTGGCCCTGAACGTGGTGTAAGAGGCAAAAGGTCATCAAACAACGCCAAGCTCATGATACGCGCCAACTCAATTGACTTAGCCCCGTTAGGCACAGTACCAGGTTGGGGGAGTTCCCCACGATGGAGATGGAACCCTAGGAATGGAACAGACGGCTCGGGACGCGCGTGTCGTGATGTCAAAATACTCTCTCTTTTTCTTCACTTATTACAGGCACAGGACCGTTTCTTCCACCTTGTCCAGTTTCTCCGTCAATGCGATGCAATTCAGGGTCATTTGACAATGCCCTCAAAGTCCCCAAGGTTACCTCCGGCTTAGTAGAGGCTGGGCAAGATACAACCTCAGGTATTTTTTGTTAGTCAATGCTTCTTTTACCTTTGGCTACAATATTCGAAGTCGGGGGCGCAATGCGGGGAAGACGTCTTTTGCAGGTCACGGATGCATCATGCCCTGGGGGTTTATTGGTAGAAGATGACACACGCTTTCAGCAGTAACAAAGTCTCGGCTTTGATGGAACCTACCGGTTCATCCTTCGATGGGCTGATAGCCTGGGGTTGAACCACTCTCCGTCCTCCAGCGAGTGAGGCCAGCAAAGAGACTGATGCTTTGCTTTGCTCTGCTGAGCTGGCTCTCCAATCTCACACCCACTCAGCCTCCAACGGCCTTCCTTGTTGGTGAGGAATATTCATCTGTGCTTCCCCAAATTTGTTCCGAATATTCCCTTTGAGGGGATAAAACGGTCATATGATGGAGTTGTACAGTCACACACATACATGCTTCCTCACTCGCTCGCCCGCACTCTGGATCGAGCTTCTGCTTCTCCCTTGCTACGGAAACCTAACTCTATTGACTACGGTACATACGTTTTCCCTCCGTGCGTCATGCAGCTGTCACTGGTGCTTGCTTTGGCCCGAGAGCATTGAAATCCTACCGTACTGTACAGTACAGGGAGATTTGGTAAAAGGTTAAAAGGGACCGGGAGCCCCTTTGATGAGAGGCTTGCCAGTTGGTTGGATAAAAGCAGCTCTTGTTCATAAGTTCTTATCTATGCCTGAGATACGTCCAAGCCTCCCTCAACAACAAAAACAGCAATTACAGCTGCGCCCCGGCGTGCTTACGTTGACAATACAGAGAGGCCTCACCATATCTGTGTTACAGGATTAAACACAAGGCGTTTCAACACAACACTCGACTCTTATTATTTGAAGCTGTCAGGCTATCAACTAATACCTGCATCTCGCTTACACTTACACCTTTACATACATCTTATCTTCTTTCACATCACCATCCTATCCTATCCTATCCCACATACCTACCTACCCATCGTACAACCACAAAAGAACAACATCCTCAACATGTGCCATACCGTAATCGCCCAGCGGATGTGCAAGGATTGCCGCGGTAGCCTCGGTGAGACGGTCATCGACTTCACCCGCTGTGCTCGTAAATGCTCGAGCCCCTTCTACTGCCTTACTCCTGAGCCTCAGATGGAGTTATGTAACCTCTGTGCTGCGACAGCGACACTATCTACACCGGTACTCGCACAACATACCATCGAGGACACTACCGCCGCCGCTGCTGCCGCTGCCGCTGCTGCATCGGCTGGTACGAGACTCTACGGCCATTCCATCGCAAAGGCGGCGACCTATCCTGGACCAGGAGTAGCCCAACATGCTGCTGCTCACTAAGACACGGACAACGACAAGATTGTCTCATCCTTTCTAGGGCGTTTTTTCATCGTAGGAGCGACAAGTGGGAAATTGAAACGACGAAACGAAACGAAACTCGACAAAATAGTCAACTGTATTATGGAATGGGAGTTTACGGGCAACCGACAACGGATCCAAGGCGCAAATAGGACAGCATTCTATCAATGCTTTACTTTACTTTACTTTTCTTTTATTTGATTTCGTATGCAGTGTCACATAGGCACAAAACTCCCGGTGTGAGGACCGCTCCACTGGTATGAGAGAACCGCAGGCCTGGTCGATGGTACCGAAAGCTGGGGTAGGGGTCTGCAGGAGATTCACAACTAGTACCTACAGTCGTTGATAAATGACAAATTGAACCAAGACAAAAAATTAGAGAAAGGTCTCACATAAGAAAGGAAAAAAGATTGTTGATAATCCCCTCATGCCAAGCTCATATGCGGATATAAAACTCCATGAGACGTGGGCTGCGGGTTGCGGGCGGCTGGGCGGAACAGGATCCGGACAGCCAACAGCGTGACTAGCTCAGGGGCGACACAGGCTTGGGCCACTAATTTAATCCCTCCTTAGCTGTTTATTCAGCTTAATACATCTGGTATATCATCAGAACTTGGGTTTGTATGAGTATAGCTGAGAGTATTATACAACTTTGGGAACTGCATCTATATAATCTATCCAGCCTCTTCCATTGTTTATACCTGAAGCCAGATGCAGGCATCCTATGGTTTATTGTGTCATCCTAGGCCCAGCTAAAGCAAGGTACAGTGATTGTGAGTACAAAAGACATTCGCTTCACTTCCAATTCGCGCAAGCTCAGCTCTCTTGGGCGCAGTGAAATGCATATGTGTTCAAACCATTGAAACACTCGAACAACAACAGCTCCGTTAGCGAGACACGCAGGGAACAATCCCCCTCAAACGCAGTCACAATCACAAATGAATTCTCAATCTCAATCTCAATCGCAAGCCGCCTGTTGCACCAGCTTCCAGTTCCGTGGTCTTGATGAATCGGCAACAATGTTTAAAAGGGGGCAAGGGTTACATGGGGGTTTCCACGCTTGGATATAAGAGAACAGAAAATTGTTTCTCTATACCCGTATACAACCTCTGTTGGTCAGGAGAACAACAACAACAGTTGCGGCAAGTTGCTTCAAGAAAAAGGCATTGACCACACGCGGCTATTCACCGACCAAATATCCAATTGCAGGTGGCAGGCATCCTTTCATCCATCTATGCAAGCGCAAACGGGCTTTTCAACTGCAGCAGCCCTTGATATCCCAACAACGACCCTGCTTCACTGCTTGCGACGCCATAGTCTTCCCTTCCTATCTGACGTTTACCAACGTTGGAGGAAGCTGCCTTATTAAAGGTATTTATCATGGCTTCGACGCAGTTGGCTCAACCATCACTTCCGGCTTCATCGCCTGAACTCGGTCTATGTTTAGCCCCTACACTTATCCCCATGCCTATGTCTATGTCTACATCTACAGCTTCCACCTCAAACATGACGACACTCTATGGTGTTGTTACAGAAGCCAACAAGGCCTACACCGACCCCATCAACGTTTTCTCTGAGCCACTGTGGGAATTCCGCATCGAAGGCTCCCCCGAGGTTGTAGGCTATATGCGAAGCTCTATCGTGAGAGATATGGATTGGAACACGGATAACTTTACTATCGACTACTTGACTCGAAGAATCATCCTCGATCCCTCTCTCCGAGAAGGTTATGGGTTTACACAGGCTTGCAACATAGCCTTCCTTGAGATTTGCGACCGGAACCGCGGACGCTTCAACGGCATCTTCGATCGTTGGTTTGCTAAGCCCGACGCGAATCGGGATTTCCAGCCCATCCATACCTCAGAACCAGAAATACAGGACATTGTCATGCCACTGGCGGCCCGTGGTCTGTTTGGGGTCCTCACAGTGGGAGCCCATCTCAATGTCTACACTGTCAAACAGACAGATCAAGGGAAGACCATCGACCGCATCTGGGTCTCACATCGTGCTATCGGTAAAGACTTCAGCTACTCGGGTATGCTGGATCAGATTGTCGCCGGCGGCATGGATCCCAATGACCAGTGGGATTCTGGGAGATTGGCCCCTTGCGTGACACTGGAGCGTGAAGCCGCAGAGGAAGCTGGCTTGTTTATCGACTTGGACACTAGGAATGTGTTTACAAGCGAACACCAACGGGTTGGCAACGTAGAGCCCGTCAAGTCAAAGCCGGCCGTCACATTCTACGACTACAAGAGTCACGACGCTGGCTGGCTGGCTGAGGGTGATATGGAGCCCGGTATACGATTCGTGTACGATCTCAAGCTTGACGACCCAGACTTTCAGCCACAAGTAGCCGAGTGCGGCATCGAGAGATTCGAGGCTATGACAGTGGAACAGGCCAAGCAGAGTCTGCGGGACTACCGATGGAAACCAAACTGCGCATTGGTCATGTTGGACTTTCTGATACGCCATGGGCTTTACACGGAGAAGGATGACCACCAATTCGCCGACATTGTACGTGACCTACGTCGGCCACTGCCATTTCGATTTTCAGAGGAGTATGAAAATTATTTTCAGGGCTGGTAGGGGTTCCAATTGCATAATCGGTATGGTGGAATATGGATTCAAGGAACAAGGGGTTACATCAAAACTTGGGGAGGGACACTGCGGGTGGTTTCTCTAGACGAGCTAGTATTCTGTTCAATGGTAAATTGTTTTGGGTTTTGTGTTAATATGTTCATCATTCTTCTTCTGCCAAGTAACATAATCCTCTTCAGAAGGTTGATTCCTTTGCAAGTTGTCCAAACTCGGCAAAACCATGCACTTCTAGCTCCTTGCCCTGGATCTTGACCCGAGGCGAGGGCAAAAGGGTGAAGCAGATGCGAGCGACTTCAGTGCCTGTGTTCTTCCAAGCGTGGTTGGTGCCCCTCTGGATGACAATATCACCTCTGCGAAACGTCTTTGTGGCCCCATTGTCAAGGACACAGTCGATCTCGCCTTCAATGACAACGCCATAGTCAACACTGGCAGTCCTGTGCAGTACGGCTGGGAAGCCTGGCCAGAAGTCGACAACTCTAAGAGCAGAGCCAGAGGCCGGGGCCATGTCCTTTTCGAAGGGATACTCTCTGTAGGCTTTTATGTCGTGGTCGCAGTCAAGGGTGTTGGTGCTGTCCTCGTTGACGTACGAGACGTAGGAGGAGAAACCACCGTTGCGCTGTTCTTGGACTTCGACTGGGACAGTGTCATCCCAGATGGCGTTTCCGTTGGAGTCATGCGTGGTGATGTATCGCTTGATAGGAGGTAGGGGCTTGGGCTCAGATGACATTTTGGTAGGGATACTGTTGAGCTGTGAGGTATATCGTTGAATTACTGTTCTCTGAGCAGCCCATCATGTTGACAGGTACAAGAGCCAATATATACACTTTTAATCCATACTTCGGTAGCTTCGGTAAAATCGGTAACTTCGGTATGACTTCATAACTGATGGTCAACTGTTGATCAACTCATTGATGGCATTGCATTAGAATCAGTATAAGCCCTAGGTTCGAGTAAGCTGATGGTATGTTATTAGTCCCGATTTTAGGTTTGTCCTCCTGACTCTTTTTGCTGTACTTGATGTTAAATTATGAATCCGAGTTGAGTGTTTCGATGTTATTGTGAAGCTTGAAGATCTCTGTTGTTCCGCCAAGTTTGGGGTAAGTAATAGCGTTGAAGGAACATTAACAAACAACCTGTAAGCAAGCCAGGGTTATCTTCTGCTTACTTTCCATTTTAGGAAGCCAACGTTTGATCGATCTACCGAAGGCTTGGCTAGGGCAAAACTGGGGTCATCAGGGGTCTTGTTCATTTCGTTTGTCGTAACCGGGGAGTCCGAAGCCTGGTTAGACTTTTGGATTTCTCACACGGGACATTTGCAGCTCTGATGACTATTAGTAAGGAGTTTGGTTCTAGACACGGGTTAGATTGTGCTGTATGTGACTATTGACGAGGCGTTTTTGGTTGTCAGTCAGTTGAGCTCGTCTATCTTACGAATCGAGATTAGCCTCTTGTAAGTGTCGCGCTTGGCTTGAGCTTTAGGACGAGCTAAGAATTCAAGGCTGAATGATAACGGCCAACTACTAGATATTGAGCGAATGAAAACGACATAGCAACTGCCGTGTTCTAGCCCGCCTAACCTCAGTCAGTATGTTTCCTGCCCAGGTGCTGTATCAAGTATCTGGAGAATTCCGTGGCCAAGCACTGTAGGGTGCAGGTTAGACGGCGAATCGTTGCCTTAGGCGAATCTCCTTCCCTGCTCTTCCAGGGTAATTCCGTCCAGGCTACCAGGTTCAATCAGATCTTGACATGACAAACTTCGTCTCCGTGTCAAATTCCGCCTTCTGATGGACGCATGCATATGTTATGCACTGTCGAT
Organism: Fusarium guadeloupense; assembly: GCA_021655865.1. Taxonomy (NCBI): domain Eukaryota; kingdom Fungi; phylum Ascomycota; class Sordariomycetes; order Hypocreales; family Nectriaceae; genus Fusarium; species Fusarium guadeloupense. Next base: position 28,244 of record JAJJWM010000204.1, on the reverse strand, counting down.
AAAATTAGCATACTTTACTAGCAGCAACGCCAAAGCCAGCCGATAAGGTACCGACTGTACCCTCGGGAGAATGGAATATGGCGACCATCATCCGGTTGAAATGAGTCCCAACGCCATCTTTCAATCGTCAGCTTTTAGTGACCATCCCGTCTCTTGAGGCTTGACGGAAATAGGCTGATGGTCTTTGCTTTTGGGACATCAGCAAATCTATCATTCACTTTGGAGGTGTCGGTACAGTACGTAACTTCAATCGTGCGACATGGCCCTCGAAGCCCACATTCAAATACGGAACGGGGCGTACCTGTACCTGAGCGGTGAGGTTGGCTAACGAAATAACTTTGTGCACAAAAATATCTATCTCTTGGCTGGAGATACAGCGAGCATTCATTCATCAAGCTGATACAGATATCGTACACAGGGAGACAACCAAGAACCTATCATATCTCAGGCCCATACCCGTGCTTAACCAGCATCTGCCCCCCCAACTATTACACAAGCAACGTGGGGAGACTCGTTTATTCATGACTTCAACCCGACAGTACTGTACATTGCGGAAAACATGTCCCCTCTAGGCCACCTGTGCGAGAGCCACTCATCCAGTAACTCGTGATTAACAGCCAAGCCAATCAAAGGAAAGGACAGGAAACCATGTCCAACTCGGTCAGCCAGAATTGGGTGTTGCTATGCGTGCAGAGCCCGAGATGAGGAGGGTGTGCTGTAAGTCATTACTCAGCTACTGTACGGATACCATACCTACAGTACCATTGTTCGCACTGCTATTTGATTAATGATTATACAAGCGAAGCACAAACATCACTCAATCATTACGTTCCCACATTGCGGGGCAATGCGTGTATGAAAGGTCAAGTGGCTTGTGCTTGGGAAATCCAACCGTTGATGGCCTGACGATCAGGACGAAAACGATGTCCATTGATACGCCTATTTCTTTGAAGACATGGAGGATAGCCCAAACTGGATGTCTGAATACGTTCGTCTGCTAATGTCACCAGGTGGTTCGAGAACGCAGCCTCACACGCCTCCTGAAGACGCGAAGCCCACCCACCAAAACAACGCATACTGTAACGTAACGACAGACACGGATACAAACTGGACCCGACTTGACCATGACACAGCCCCGACAAGATGCAGTATCGACTTGTCGAAGCAAAGACCAAGAGGGGCATGTTTGCTAGCAAGTGGGAGCAGCATTGCCCAGAGGCTGCCGCCATCGATCAAATGAGAGATGCAGCAAAGTACTGTACAGATACGTGCAAGCGAGCCCCGGCCTTGCATGGCGGAATGTCGATAGTTCCACCACCAGCTCGTCAATCATACCTCATTTGCTGTGGTAGGCGAGAGCCTGATGGACTTGAGCATGCATTAACTAATAGCTCAGCCGAACTCTCAAGCTCAGCAGTATTTATAACATGACGGTTGTCCAATCATGTCTGACCAGGTACAGCACTACGTACAGAACTATTCTCTCTTGATTGAGATTCTTTTTAATCACGGAAATTGAGTTTGTTTGAGGCTGAGCTCTGAACGTCGAAGAGGTTGCAGGCTAAACCAGCAGCCCATTCCTTGACCAAACTCCCACTTACAGCAGGGATCTGTTCAGCTCTCCGCGCTAGAGATAGCTCGCGCCAATGAATGCCTATCAGCGGCGCCACTAGGGCGAGCAGCGGCTTGGCTGCTTGGGTATTGAGGTCCCTTGTGGCCATTGAACATGTTTAGTATCATCTGGGGGCCCCTGCCTTGGTGGACATGGCGGTGCGCCCCAGATACCTTGGTACGTACTCATGTATCAAGCCTTCTCTGGGGAGAGCGTGCCGAAGTGAAGGACGAGCAAGAGAAACAAAACCCCCCAAGATCCCTGCCCTGGCGCACTTTTACTCTGCCTCTCGCAAATCCCGTCGTTTTGTTACTCGTGGTTGGTGACTGCTTTTTGCTTGAATAAGGGTTGAATAGCTTCATCCCACCGAGGAGCACCAACTCATCTATACAACAAGATATACCTACCAGCAGAACCCCTTTCTGCTGTCGAATCGGCGACAACACATACAATTACCAAGGGGAAGGGATCGGGAGAAAAACGGGGGTTCCGAAATCACTCAGAGACATCTTCTACCTGGCATTCGATTTCAAGCATACATAGAACCGAAGCACGATGCGTCGGTCCGCTACCCTCTTTGCTCTGGGAGCACTCAGCTCACCCGCCACCGCCGCCTGGTTCAAGTCCAACGACGAACCATCATGGTCGCCTCCACGACAGACGGGCATTTATGGTCAAGAGGCTGGCGAGCAAGCTGAGATCGCCCTGGGATGGTCGCCCAAGCCAACCGGTGCTCCAAAGCTTTCTGGGGCCATGGACATGGACTTTGCCTTTGGAAAGAGAGATCTAGATCCGGAAACATGCGGATTTGGTAAAGCAGGAAGTAAGTCGACATTCCTCAAGGACTGATTGAAATCCACATGAGTGTCCAACATACGGTTGCACAATGGACGAGGCTGTTGGCTCTATCCAGAAGTATTAGGTCACTAACATAGTTTGAACAGATTCTTTTACGTGTATTTCCACCTCCGCTACTTGCAGTTTATCTTCAGGTTATGTTGGTTGCTGTGAGCCTGGAAGGTCTTGCAACCTGGTCAAGACAACTTGTGTCGACTACGCCGAATCCGCCTCCATTTGTCAATTCCTTGAAGACTTCCATACTCTCTGCTGGTATGTTGTACTTTATCTATCTACCGTTCAATCCAAGAGTGTCGATTTCTATCCGAACCGCTTGCTAACTTATTACCAGTGGCTCAACTGCCCCCTCATGCTTTTCCTGGATCGGCACTTCAGGACGCGACACTTATACATTACTCGACTGCTCTGCTACTACGGGCACTTCTCTTCTTCTCTTCTCCGATCCTTTGGCAACCGACACAGCCTCGTCCAGGGACTCCGCGGCTACTGACGACGCTTCCTCGGCTACCGACGATGCTTCCTCGACTACTGACGAAAACTCTCCTGTCACTGTGACTGAACCTGCCGCGACTTCCACCGAGCCTGCTCCCTCCAATGACAGTCCCAACGTTGGTGCTATTGCTGGCGGCACTGTTGGTGGTGTCGCTGCTTTAGCTCTCGTTGGCCTCGCCGCTTTCCTCGTCTTCCGCCACCGAAAGAGGACGACTCCCGCCGCTACTCCTCTCGCTGGTGACGGCGCCCAGGGTCCTCCCGCAATGGCCCAAGCCGCTCAGAGCCCACAGAATAGCTATATTCCTCCATCGCCTTCCAACGCCGCATATCCGTCAGGAGTGCCCGGTTACCAGCAGCCATACGATCCCAATATGGCTGTCGCCTACGGCCAGCCTCAGGGATACCAGCAGCCCGGCTACGGTGGCTATTCACCTCAGCCTCAGAGTTTCCCGAACCAGTACTCTCAGCAAGGATTTGGTCAGCAGAGCCAGTACCCTTCGCAATACGGTGTTGGATTCGGAGCTCCTTCAACCTCACCTCCTCCCGGCCAGTTTACGCCCAGCCCGGGTCTCAAGGAAGGAAGTGAGATCCCCGGCCATGAAACACAACATGAAGTCCAGGAGCTGCCCGCGGTCAACCCGATTGGAAAGGAGGGCAACCGTGCGGAGCTCGGCTAGAAGCCTGGTTCATGGTATTGTGGGAGTCAGGGGAGTTTTCATTTTTCTGGAAGAAGGGGAATTCATAGAGACGACAACAGGGTGTTTCGGGAGACATAGGTCGGATTACGAAGGCAAGAGATTTCAATGGACTGTCTTGTTACTTAATTGCATGATTTTTGTATTATACCTTTTATAGCGCGGACGTAGCCTACCTCGTTCATGGAACTGAAATACAATAATGACCAATATCAAAATTTCACATATATCTCTGATATTTCGGCGAGATTTCTGAATCATTTGATTATCATTCCACTCAACTATCTATCATTCTTATATCATAAAGCCGTAAATTCCCTGCTCGACGTCTCTTATTAATCATTGGCGTCTAATTGCTTGCCAACGGCCTCGTTCCACCACTCGTCCCAGTCAAGAACCTTTCGGCCCAGCCTCGCTTCCTCCGCTGCAAAGACCATGGCGTGGCTACGCAGGACCTCTTCAAGGGTGCATCCAATGAACTCATCCTGGGCACGGGGCGCCTCGTAACCATGGTTCTTTACGCGATCGCACGCCATCACGAACTGGCGCGTAAGACCCAAGTCTCCGCCGCCGTGGCCGAGATCTTCTACATGCGGGTGATAAGTCGTCGTCTCACCCGTGTTGAAGTCGTCGACGATGATGCGGCGAGAGTCGGCGTAGACCTCGCCGTGCTCGCCGTAAAAGTTGGAGTAGCGCTCGCAGATCTTTTTGGTCTGGGCGACCATGTGGAATGTGGCCGTCTTTGCGGGCTTGGTGCTTGTCTCGGGCCAGGTGACTGTGACGAACTGGTCGTCGCAGACGTTGTTGTCGGCTTCAAAGACGCAGCGGCCGAACCAGTTGCGCGACTGGATCTCGGACTCGGGTGTGGACTCGTTGTAGTCGTCCTCGAGGGCCTTCTTCATAACTTCTTCCTTTGCTTCCTGGGTGGGATAGTCTTCGATGTCGTGGACGACGATGCTGACAGGCCAGTTTGTGTTGCCGGCTTGTACCCCATTGAGCTTGGGGCCGAGGTAGATGTTCTTGGCTGAGAACTTGCAACCCTCGTCTCCCAGAGGGCATTTTGTGCAGTTTGTCGCTGCTCCTGCAGCCTTGGGCTTGCGACTCTTTTTGAAGAGGTTGAGATTTCCAGACGAAGACACTGTAGAAGGAAGATGTGGCTCCTGCTGCCCAGGCTTCTCAGGGGAACAGAGCAGCCAGAGTAGCAGGTCGATGTCATGACAACTCTTTGTCAACAGTGACGGGGCTGTGATCTTTTCGTTGCGCCAGTTACCCCTGACGTACGAGTGCGTGAAGTGCCACCAGCCTACAGGCTCAGTGTGCACGACGCTCGATATGTCACCAATGATGCGCTCCTCAACAAGAAGCTTGCGCAACATGATGTTGTGCGGACTGTAGCGTAGGACATGGCCGATTGAGAAGATCTTGGAGGATTGAGAGGGCCGCATGGCTTTGTACATGTCGATACACTCTTGAAGGGAGCACGCAAGAGGCTTCTCGCACATGATGTGTAGTCTAAGAGGTGCGAGACCGACGACGACTTCACGATGCATCTCATCTAGGACACATACAAAGACTCCATCAACACCCTCTGGCACATCTTCTCCGACGGCAGCTCTCCGTCGTCGATCCTGCTCATAATTGAGAAATTCTCGCCAGTCATGGAATGATTGACCTTCTCTGGGAGAATCATCGCCCCAGATGTGAGCCCGGCCGAGGGACTCGCGCTTGAACTTGAGAGGCTCAGCGACAGCGGCGACTACGCCATTGGAGACGCTGTCGATTGCTCCCGCGTAGTTTTTGCCTCGTGACCCTGCACCGATGATGAGGAAGCGTGGAGGCGTCTCTGACACTTCGGGCTTGGGAGGGGGTTTTGGTTGGAGAGTTTGTGGTTGTGAGTCTGTGTCTTCATCATTGGCTACGGTGAGCTTTGAGATGAGATTTTTTATTGTAGACATATTGAGATGATTGTTATTTGTGAGATTGGGTAGAAGTTGAGTTGATTTGGAAATATCAAATATTTGATATGAGTTTGAGTCAAGTTAAATAGCTGCCTTGGGTGAAGTAGCAAAGCATTTGATGCAGCTGGTAGATGCCTATTCAGGCAGTACAATTCCGCAGATAGTGACAATGTGAAAGTATTGGTTAATAATTAAATGCAAGACTCGTTACACAGGGAATAGTGTCATTCAAATGAGGCTGCAAGTCGTCCCCTTTGCGGTATTGTTGTTGTATATCGTGTAGTTGAAGGTTGAACAACATAGCGTATCAGCAACCAATGAGACAACCTCCATTAATACACGCAACGTTCCAGCGCATCTCCTGAGCTGTAGGCACTAATTGGACGCTGTAATTAGTGGGAACCAATCCCCAACCCCACTATTGACTGCAGATGCATTCTGCCGCTCAGCTAGCTCATGAGCTTCAGACGTGAACGTTACATGTAACAGACCAAAATTTACAACCAGAGACAATGGCTACGGTAGTAGAAGATCAGGTTGATAATCAGCCAAAGAGCGCAAGCGATGATCCCCTTGTATGGATCGACTGCGAGGTACGTTGTTGTCGATATTTCATAGTAACGTCGTCAAGCTCACAAATACTACAGATGACGGGTCTCGACCCAGACAATGATGAAATCATCGAAATCTTTTGCATCATCACCACGGGCAATCTCGAGATCCTCGATGAGGAGGGCTTCCACGCCATAATCCACTTCCCCCAGTCTCGTCTTGACCAGATGGACGAGTGGTGCACAAAGACGCACGCAGACTCTGGCCTCACCGCCGGGGTGCTCGAGTCGACGACAACACCCGAGCAGGCCGCCGACGCTCTCTACGAGTATATCACGCGCTTCATACCCGAGCGCAAGCGCGGTCTCCTGGCGGGCAACAGCGTGCACTGCGACAGGGCGTTTCTGCGCCGCGAGCCGTACAAGCGCGTCATGAGACATCTGCACCACCGCATCCTCGACGTGAGCTCCATCAAGGAGGCGGCGAGGCGCTGGGCGGCCAAGAGGGTCGTCAACAAGGTTCCCAACAAGAGGGGGCTTCACAAGGCGAAGGACGATATTCTTGAGAGTATTGAGGAGGCGAGATATTATAGGGAGGTTATCTTTAGACCGACGTTTGATATTGTGCCTGCTAAGAACAAGCCCAACAAGCCTAATAAGTCGAAATAAAGAAATAAAGAATTACCTATTCTGAACAAGGTAGGTTTTGAATTACTGCATACATTCAGAAGATTAGTCTTGTTAGCTATGAGTGAGATGTTGAAGGTCATAGCTGAGCTCAGAAGCTATGTAACTCATATAATGACGAAGCTCAAGCTTGTCTCATAGCTCATACATTCGACATGACTAACTCTTACGTAGCAAAGAATCCTCATGAATGGACAGTTCTAGAACTTGCAGAATGTCTTTTCTCGGTAAGTCCTTGGAACTACGATAGCCACTAACATGTCAGCTTTCCATCATGAGCTCTCTACTTTCTCATATTTACGTGAGAAAGTTGCCTCTCAACGAACCTATCTGACACTGTATCGTACTGTGATCCATGTGCTTTTCTAAGGGAGATATACAGTGCCAATAGTGCTACCCCTCCATTAGCTCAAGTGATATCATCTCCTCTAACCCCACTAAAGCTCCCTTGAGCTCCCCTCTTTTTATCTCAGCTCGACACCGATACTTGACATTCTCTCTTCTCTTTCATCCTCCTCAAAAAATCTCTCCAACAATTGGAATCCTTCTGTTCTTTTCTTTTTACTCTTCCCTATAGCTCGAATCCTCCTTGTATCCTGCAGCCATGGGCGTCCAAACCGTTGAGTTCAAGCCCTTCCAGGACCAGAAGCCCGGAACGTATGTTTACTCTGCTCTACTACTCACTCTTTGTCGATCCTCACCGTTATGCTCCCCCAGCTCGGGAGCTATAGATGAGCTATTCATTGTTTCTTGATCCCTATTCAAAGCTTTAGACCTTTTCAATTCCTCTAAAGCTCTGCTGACGTGTATTCTAATAGCTCCGGTCTTCGAAAAAAGGTCACCGTCTTTCAGCAGCCTCACTACAGCGAGGCCTTCATTACCAGCATCCTCCTGTCCATCCCTGAAGGAGTTGAGGGTACGTGAGGAAATATTCTGCAATATGAACCATCATCTTATCTGATCTTGTTCGCAGGCTCTAATCTTGTCATTGGTGGCGATGGTCGTTACTGGAACCCCGAGGTTATCCAGCTCATTGCCAAGATTGGTGCCGCCTACGGTGTCAAGAAGCTCGTCATCGGCCAGAACGGTATCCTCTCCACACCAGCTGCTAGCCATGTCATCCGCCTGCGCAAGGCTACTGGAGGTATCCTACTGACTGCTAGCCACAACCCTGGTGGTATGTTCACTGCTCATCCCTTTCTACCCCAGCTCTTCAACCTCTAATCACCACTAGGCCCTGAGAACGACTTCGGCATCAAGTACAACCTCGCCAATGGCGGACCTGCTCCCGAGTCCGTTACCAACAAGATCTACGAGGCTTCCAAGACCTTGACCTCTTACAAAATTGCCGATATCCCCGATGTCGACATCTCCAATGTTGGCACTCAGACTTATGGCGACCTCGAGGTCGAGATTATTGACAGCACCGCCGACTACGTCGCTATGCTCAAGGACATCTTCGATTTTGACCTCATCAAGAAGTTCTTCTCCACTCACCCCGACTTCAAGGTTCTCTTCGATGGTCTCCACGGTGTCACTGGCCCCTACGGCAAGGCTATCTTTGAGCAGGAGCTTGGTCTGTCTGATTCTACCCAGAACTGCGTGCCTAGCCCTGACTTTGGCGGTGGTCACCCTGATCCTAACCTTACATACGCTCACTCTCTGGTCGAGGTTGTCGACAAGAAGAACATTCCCTTTGGTGCCGCTTCCGACGGTGATGGTGACCGAAACATGATCTACGGCGCCAACGCCTTTGTCTCCCCTGGTGACTCCCTGGCCATCATCGCACACCACGCCAACCTTATCCCCTACTTCAAGAAGAACGGCGTCAACGGTCTTGCTCGCTCTATGCCCACCAGCGGTGCCGTCGACCTTGTAGCCAAGGCCCAGGGCCTTGACTGCTACGAGGTGCCCACCGGCTGGAAGTTCTTCTGCGCTCTCTTCGACGCCAAGAAGCTGTCCATCTGCGGTGAGGAGAGTTTCGGAACTGGTAGTGACCACATCCGTGAGAAGGACGGTCTGTGGGCTGTCATTGCCTGGCTCAACATTATCGCCGGTGTTGGTGTTCAGAACCCCGATGTCACTCCTTCAATCAAGGAGATCCAGAAGGAGTTCTGGACCAAGTACGGACGTACTTTCTTCACCCGCTACGACTACGAGGACGTCGACTCAGATGGCGCCAACAAGGTCGTCGGTGAGCTAGAAAAGCTCGTTTCTGACTCCAACTTTGTCGGCAGCACCATTGAGGGTGAGTGCCTTTTTGGTTCTGATGTTTGACTCAAGCTAACATGTCCCAGGCCGCAAAGTCACAAAGGCAGGCAACTTCTCTTACACCGACCTCGACGGCTCTGTTGCCTCCAAGCAGGGTCTGTACGCCGGTTTCTCTTCCGGTAGCCGAATCGTTGTTCGACTCTCCGGTACTGGCTCTTCTGGAGCCACCATCCGACTGTACATTGAGCAGCACACTAGCGACCCCTCCAAGTACGAGCTCGATGCTCAGGACTTCCTCAAGGAAGAGGTCAAGTTTGCCACTGAGCTCCTTAAGTTCAAGGAGCACGTCGGCCGTGACGAGCCCGATGTCAAGACCTAAGCTGGAAAAAAAAAAAGAAAAGAAACATCATGGCTGATGTTAGGAGTACGCAACGGAAGAGATGGATTCAAGCATGAGATAATTACGAGATTCTGAAATTGTTATTGCATACAACAATATGAAAAAATTGAGCGTTCTTGAAACAACCAACTAGCCGATTAATAATTGAACATAAGAGAATGTGTTTTGAAGACCAAGGGTGCAGTGGCAACTATGAATTGATACCGCGGCATGATAAAACATTCTTGATATTTTTAATGACGACCTGGGGTCTTGCAATTTGGCCATGAAGGCAAATAGGCAAATGGGCTGTGGTAGGTATCGTGCAATCTGTCTGTCGCGGCTTGAAATGGATTATCTGAAGAAACTCGTCGCTCGTAAATCGTCAAACTGTTGCTACATCTCTCCCTAGACGCCGTCGCTAAAATAAGATGAATCGAAATCAAACGCTGCATGCGTTGAGGAAACAGGGGGGAAGGGAGGCAGAACAATACAAAAGAGGTCCATGGATGTCAATCTTGATCTTCGCAAAGCGAGAAAAAGACATGCTGCTTCAATCCTGCGTGAGAGTCTCCGTCGTCGTGCTCTCGTCTGTAAGTGGGTGGGCAAAGAGCTCTTTGAAACGCTTGGTTGCTATACATGCATAAGATGATGCACGGCCAGTGAGGATAATGTGTAGGACGTGACTGACCTTCTTCACTGACGAAACGTATCTCAAACGCCCCGGCACTATTGTTTCGCTGGTTTTGCTGCCGATATTCTTGACAAAAGACATAGAGCTGAACATTGGCTAGCCGTACTTTGGTCTTGCCGACTTTCTTGATCCATTTCGGTGAAGCAGATTGATGTGTGACTGAAAAGATTAGTTGGTTCATTGATCTATTAAGTGGGTAAAGGAGTAGTTTCCGCGTACTGAATGCTGTCCACACAGGACACTGACGAAGGTCGCCCTCCCATACAGCAGCGTGAAGGCGAAGCCCTTTTGTTATGTAGTCCTCATATACAATAAGGGAATGCATGAAACCATCGTCCATGATGCGGCTGATATTATTAGAAGGGGCTTAAGGTATAGGACATGGGACTCACGCTTGGAATAGTTTGCGTTCGCCCCGAAGATTGAATTCTTCGGTTGCAAGCGAAACTGTGAGACTGTTGCGAGTTTTGAACGAGAGAAAGCAACAGTATAGAAGAACAAGTTCTAGATACGTTAGTGATTTGATTGAGAATGTTGGCTGAGGATGGAAGCTTACCTTCCCACGTCATGAAGCAAAGGTTGGCCCATGGCCTGACACATTGATCACTGGGGCTCCACCGCCAGAATTGAAGACTGCTCTTCTCGCGTTCAACGCAGAGTTCATGTGCACCACGAAGCGAGAACCATGGGCTACCCATGTGGAATGTTCGTAAAAGAAAGTAGGGACATCCCTCACTTGTACTCTGATATACTATCAAGGTTATCTGTCCCTCGTTGAAAGCACTAATCCTGTTAGTTAGATACTCTATGATCATCAGTTGGATTTTGAGATTACCGCATGAAGAGAACTCTTGCATCACTAGGCATTATGATCTGGCTCCAAGGGACATGTGGACCCCATGATTTAGACCTGGATATCTTGGTAAGACTCGAGCAGAGACGTTGTGTGGGGGAGCTCACGACTGTTGGTGCTTGAGTACAGTTCGAGAGGGCAAAGGCAAGGAAAATATCTTCTCAGCCCAGTGAATATTCTGTGCTTAGGGTTAGGAAAACCCCTATAAAGCTGTGCCAATCATGTACTGACCGATGTAATAACTGAGTCGTCTATCATGGAATCTGGTCGAACAGAGGGGTTCAGACGGATAGGGGGAGGTGCTGCTGCTGATTAGCACTGCTTTAACTCATAGACATGTATGCTTACGAATGCCTCTGGCCTCTCGTAGTTGCATTAACTGAAGTCGGGTGCTTTCCATGATGTTAAAGTCAAAGTTTGGTGATCTTGGACATGATTAGCGACAGATGCCCACATGCCATGCATCTGAGACTGTTGTGTACCAACCTCATCAGTAGTTCTCGCAACAGGGTTAAGAAACGATTGTAAAGAATAAACCGCTGAAGAAGTGAAAGCCCACCCGCCTCCTCAGTCATGGAATGGTACATCTTCCGCCAACGGTTCTCTTTGGTGAGTGCTCTGTCCTCATAATAAGAAGTGATATCTCGCAAGGATTTTGATAGGCAAGGCAGGAGGATTTCCAAGTAATCGAGCACGACAGGGACACGGGTAAAGTGAATCTGAGAGTACTCAGCAAGTTCGCGAAGTAGTTGACCTGAGATCCGAATCTCCTCCGTGGTCATGAATAGGTGGGTATGAGGGCCATCGGGCAAGGCATGGAGAAGCCCTGTAAGGTGGAATGCAACACGGTCGGCTCGCTCTGCCTCCAAATAACAACCTTGGAGTAGATGCAGCTCAAGATGACCACCCAGAACCATCTCCATGAGGCGAGGTAGAAAACTGTACAAGGACGGGCGAAGTTTATTGTATCACATTACGAGAGGCACCGAGGAATCGTGATCGACCTGCTTATCCTCCCTTTCAATACTGATTCTGCGACACTTGGCAACTCGCTAAAGGCAATGGGAGTGATCGATCGGTTCTACCGTATGCGGTGAGAGACTGAGTTGAGATGGACAATGGCGGGGTAGTTATCGTGAATCTGTATACAGATAGATGGATGGTATAAAATAGGTCTTGATGATCAATTGCAATTGGACGTTTTTTTAAGAAGCAAAAGAACGAAACCAAAAGTCGAGGGAAGATATCTTGTTAATAATGAAAGGGGACGGATGATATACTAGCTGTCAATAACGTGTGATCCGATCTGGGCAATTTGTTCAACACCATAAAGAGGGTGCACCGCACCAGTCTAGCCATATCTATGGCCTTCCTTGACGTGGTTGGTGCACGGTTCTCACCCTGCGCCTTGAGTGAGCCCATCAGGTCGATGCACGTAATGTCGGGAGGCTCATTGTCTTGTCCTCAGCTCAGCTAAGGCCATACATCCGGGGTATTAAACCACCTGATGGTCAGATGCCGCATGCTCCGAAATCTGCGGCATAGTCTATCAATTTGGGTTTCATTAACACAAGTACACCAACTCGAGGAAACCATTGTGTCGACGAATGGAGCATTGGGTGTGTGTATGGCAGCTCAAAGACTTGGAGCGCAACTTCTCAGGAGCTGCCACGATAGCAATCGTCCCTCGGATATGACGCCAGACCAATGCATGAGGAGACTCGGTCGGGGGCAACGATTGAGCTAGATCAGGAATGGGTGGGCACTTGCGCTTGCACCAGAGTAACTGTCCACTGATGGTTGAGGTACGACGTGTTGCGACGACGGCGACTCTGGACATGCATCCGCGGGATGTGGAGAAATCTGATGATGATGGACATCGAGAAGGGGACTCGAAAGCGCTCGGAACGGCGTTTGTGCTGGGGTACAGGTCTCTTTTGGTCCTGGGCTGGCTGGCTGGCCTCGTGCACATCCGATACTGATACTCCACTCCAACGTCGCTCCGCTGAGTCTTCCAGGTTGTGGGGGATCCTGGTGATGAGGCTCGGCGGGCTAGAATATGAGGCCACACTCTCGATGGTTTATTGAAGGTTGTGCATCCATCATATCAAGCGATCGCGGGCTCCTAGTACATGCGGAATGTATAAAAGGCCCTCAGAGGAGCAGAACCCCCCCTTCATTCTGTGAATTGGGTCAGCATTGCAACTTTACCTCGATGATCTGCAAGCTGCTACTGGCTGTCATGATAACAACGACAACGTGGTTCCTGTGAACGAGAGCAGCTGCACATCATGAGGGTTGGGTAGCGAATATGATGAGATTGGGAAAAGATGAGGCTTTCAAGTTGGACAAGATTTCCTGAGTACAATATCTGGGAAGAGCCAGAGAGCGCCTTCCGTTCCGCATCCTTATCGCTAGCCCCAGTCAGCCACCACCACCACCAGCCACTTGAGGTTCATTTCAGCTTCATCAAGCCTCATCGTCATCTGCAAGATATCCCTACCGCGTCTGTTGCTAAATTAAGCAATTCCATTAAGCATGCCAAGCCATTATTGGTCGTCTGTACTTCAACATCAACATTGCAAAACACGTTCGCGTGCGACATGCATAGACCGTAGTGTTTTGTACTGTAGATTATTTATGCCTAAGCTCCCGTACTTGTACAAGCATCGTTTCCTCGTCCGATGACCCCCAGAGTTCGTATTCAGGTTCTCATGGCCCAAGGCGTCCGAATGGGAGCTGGCAGCTCCATCGGCCGCCCCCTAGATCATGATAGCATGTGGAACGACCTGAACCCTTGAATGTCCGTAATAAAAAGCAAAGCACCCATCCTGTGCCATCATACAACACCGCCAGACCAAAATACAAAGAAGAGAGACCTTGGGTAGAAGAATCTTCAACACGACACTTGGGTGTTGAGACTACTGCGGCTCAGATTTGACTTGCGTGCGACGCTTGGGTTTGCCCTGAGAGGCTCCCTTCTAGGAAGACTCATCCTCCTCCTGGTCGGCCTTTACATATTGTTAGTGGAGCAATGCCAGGTTCATCAAGATCAACTTACGTTGTAGGCCTGCTTCTCATCCTCGTATCGCTTCTTGTCGGCGGCAGCCTTGGCCTCGTAAGGAGCACGCTGCTTCTCGTTGAGGGCCTTCCATCGCTCACCGAGGAGCTTGCCGACCTGACCGAAAGAAATACCAGGATTCTCCTCGCGAACGTTCTCACGCTGCTCGTTGGCGAAGAACATGTAGGCGGAGAGGCCGCGCTTGGGGGCGTTGGGGTCTAAGCCAGTTAGCAATGTTCAAAGTGCGCAGTCAGAGTCACAAGCCGTGATGTTCTGCAATACGCCATGTACAGGGCGATCACAATCCACACACGCATGCCGACAGAAATGGGAAGTCAAGACTTACCCTTCTTAGTACGCTTAGTCTTCTCGGACTTTGTACGCTTGCCAGCAGCAGCCTTAGGCATTTTGAATGTGTTCTGTGATTGAATGTTAGTGACTATTTCAACAAAGCTTGAATGCTGACCGATGAGCGCAGTAAAAAACGTGAAGAGTGTCGCTCAGCGAAAGCGCGTTTAGAGGCGCGATGCTAATGACGAGGGGTAGCTCCAAGGAAGCTTGGAGCTTAGTTTGGGGCAATGATGATTGAGGGTAAGGTGGTGAGGCGCAAACGCAATTGTGCCTTTCAACGCGTAAAAATCCGCGTTGAGTGCAAAGAAAAAGTTGTCTTCAAGGATGTCGCGTACCTTTGAAGTGAACTTGAAAAGATAGAGTCGGTGGTGTTGTTGTAGTCTGCAATGCGCTTCCGTTAGCTATGATGTTGAGGTGTTGCGCGACAAGCTGCAAGGTAAAGATGATGCGCAAGACAAGACGCTGAACTTGGACAACTCTTGAAGCTGACGGAGATTCGCGACAGACGAAAATCAGTTCAAAAAGTTGACGCAAGACAGATTGCAAAAGCGCGAATGCAACAGCAAAAAAAGTAATTTGGTGGTGCGTGGTTGAGTGATCCGTAGTGTATAGGACGGTACTCACCACGAAGACGTGTCGAGGCGTATTGAGAGTAGAGGCGCGATTTGTATGGGAGGATTAGGTGGGAGAATTGTATGGGAGAGAAGAGAGGGAGAGAGAATGTATGGGGGGAGGGCCAAGGCAGCCTTTTTACTATGGGGGAGTGATTGTGCGTGGGGAGGGAGCGAGCGCGGCCTACCCAGCTACTGACCTTACCTCCTACCACACTTGGGAGATCGGACTTGACTTGGACTGTTATGCTGCAGTGGGCTGGGCTGGGCTGGGTTGGTGAAGTGAGTGGCAGCTCTTGGTGCGGTGCTTGCTTCTTAGACGAGACCCCCTTCTCTTCTTTTGTCACTTCCCTTCAGGAAAAAAAGGGAAAATTGGGTGCAAGTGCTCTGCAGTGCTTGGAGCTTGCCCGCGGATGATGCACTAGTACTGTCGCAGCAGCCTGTACGGCTGTACCTGTACCAAGCACGGCCGCACCTGCCCTGGGGTATTTTCTGCCACTGGACCTGCTGCTGGGGGAGACGACCAGGACTCAAACCAAACCCGGTCATCCAAGCTCCTCAGAAGCACTTGTCTCTGGCCACTCACCAGCGCGCAAGTGTGTGGTCCTGCTACTATTGTTGTGCGGTACTGTACGGGTACAAGCCATACGCAGCCCGCCGCGCCGAGGTACAGTACAAGGGTCTTGTACCGCAGCAGCTCTTGTGCAATTCGCACAGTATACATACTTCCTATTGCCAGGCCAGCCATTCGCAAGCCCCTCTACTCTGATCACTCCTGATGACACCCGACCCGACCAGACACTCTTTGGCTCTGGCTCTGGCTCTCCCTCTCCCTCTTTCTCACTCTGGTTTCTTTGGTCTTCCCTGCTCTGTCCAGTCAACGGGCTCAATCTAGCGGGTTCATCTTCTGGGTGATACCGTGCCCTGCCGTCGCTCTCACCCGTCGTCACGTCGAGTCGTCGTTTCTCTGACTTCGATTATCCCCTCTTCCCAGTCCCCTCCACCTCCACCTCTGTGGCCGCTATGCTTCATCAATCAATATCGGGCGGGCTTTCAGTCGCGCTCACCAGAACACTACGCTACTTACACCCTCCTCCCTGTCCGCGCCATTTTGTTTCTTTGCTCTCGTTACTTGTGCCACACCATTGCAACTGCGTACAGCATTATCGCTAATACTATGTGGACTGTGACTATTATTTAAGTAGTTGATTACCAAAAGTATCAAGGGATTCTTTGCTTTTGGTGGCAAAGAAATCTGCCAATGTGCTCTTGACGTGTTAGAATCGCTATTATCCTTTCTTTTCTATCATCAATATATTGTTAATAAATAAAGGCGGAATACTTGGCTGCACACGGCAGGGAGGTTGGTTGATGATTCTACATATGCTGCTAACAATTCAAAGTTTGGCGCTGTAATGGCGGAGCCGTTCTCACCTCACTACGACGAGCCCATCACTGTCGCACTCTGACAATGGATCAGATGGTGGAAAATGGTCCGGTCATTGCTCCACGAGAATTGAATACACCTCAAATGTGTCGGCGACCGGGCAACCAACTGCAATCGTCCGTTTCCGGGTTCGTCTCTATTCCTAGATTGTTTGTTGCCCAGCATTGGTAGTGATTGTGCTTCAAAACCCAGCGCTAATCAACTATCCTGTGCCTAAGACAATCTCGGGCTATGTTTTACTTCACTATCCATTACCCCTGCCATACACCGAGGGTACCTTATTGCCTCACGCATACCATACAATATTGTACACACTTGGCTTTGGCACTACCTCGAGACAATGGTATCACTTGCGCAACCTTTAATGGCCAAGAAAACGATGCTGAACGGCAGACGTAGCGGCTTGATTCTCTACGGGTATTGCACAACACATCAATTGCCTATTGTTCGGAATTGAGCTGCTTACAGTTCACAAACGCCGAATCTATCTCTTCCTTCTATTCATGGCCCAACCAAGTTACTCAGGATCTACACCAGGGCGGTAATCAATTCTAGACCACTCACAACTGATGACTGGAGCAACAATGCGTGGCGGGGTGTGGTACTTCAACCGTGCATTATGATAATGTATCGTCATACGAAATTTTCACGTATCGGTACCTGATGATGCGTACCCTGCCCGAGCCATAGATGGATTGCCTCCTCGCAGCCATCCCTTTCACACGCAACGACATCTCCTGCTTATCACATTCAAAAGCAAGGAGATGTTATTCCGATAATATCCCTCTAATGCTGCGTCCCATTGAATATCCCAGTAAGCATGCAGAATGCCAGGTAGGCCAACAAATGATCGAGGTACCTGGGCAAAGAAAGAAACGATGTGACAAAAGTAATTAGGCACTCTTGGTGACATTTACCTAGCATTATGCCTTACTAATTTTGACGCAAGCTTTTGGTATCTCCATTTATAAGTACAGTATCCGCATGAGGTCCGGACAAATTTGCCGTCGCCTCCCTTTGACCTTACGTACCTAATATTCAGAGAAGAGAGTGTGCAAAACACAATATGGTGGTCTTAGCTTTCGCAACGGAAAGGTTGGTATTGTGCGCCAGTGTATCACCACAGTCCCATGTTCGCGAGACTGGTATTCTCTTTCAAGCAAAATCTGCAGAAAAGAGACGAGCCAAGATCATATGTTGCATCATCGGTCATTGGTGCTAATACCACGCAATATGGATATCAAATACCTTTATCCAAAGTGTACATACTCCGTACCAGGCAAGAGACTCAACAATGGCAGATGACGCGGAATACCTCATGACGCATACTCCATTTGCGGACGTAGCGGGTACCACGAGTCGCGCGAAAACAGCCTTGGTGCGAATGGGCTGGCTGCTGGAGAGGGCGTGGGCGAGGGCGACGACCGTACAGTAGTAGCAGAGGAGAGAGCAAGCAAAACGCCCGGCGATGGCGGCCTTGCCGAGCTTGCCTGGTTGCGCCGGGCCAAAAACAAGGTGCGTAAGTGGCCCATGGGCGAGGTACCGACAGAGACTTGCAGCGGGTACGCGACACACCTGTCTTTGGGTGGTCATGTAGTCCTCCTGGCAGCTGATACTGTGCTGTACCTAGGCGCCGAGCCGACTCTGAGCTCACGCCAAAGCTCAGAACAGGTAGCTGAGCGTTCCCCCGCCCAAACTAAATCTCTGTGTTCCTCTCCACTCGCTCTTCTCGACTGTTTCTGCCCCTTTCTACTTTCCTTTCCTTGCCTTGCCCTGCCCTGCACTGCACCGCCCTGCTTCCTGACGTGCTTCTGAATTGGCAGTCTCGAAATTGTGAAAAAAAAATTTAAAAATTTTTTTTTTAAAAAAATTGGTCAGGATTGACAAACGAAACACGCAAGGTTCAGAGCTCCTCGCTCGATCGCTGCCCAACCCGAGACGAGGCTAGTGACAAAGTAATTTATTATGCACTGCACCCGTGGACCTTTTGCGTCGTGTCGATCTGGTCTTTGTCCAAGAAGAGTGAGTGAGTGTGATTATCACGGCAGATTTCTAGGTAATGCAGCCTTTTCCCCATCACATCATGTTCCTTTTGCCCTTCATTCTCGTAACACTGTCTCCATCTCGAAATCGCCAAGCCATATCACGTGCATCTACCGCCTTATGGTCATAGCTCTCTACAGCTGCTAAGCCCTATCGGGAGTTGCTGGTGGATGGAGTCTTGGAAATCGTGAGGGAGAACTCGAGGCAAGGAAGAGCACCTGCATGTTGTTCCAGGGACAGCCGTGGACGCGCATCGCTAGTTGCAAACTATGAATTTGCCTGGCCCGCTTGAGTCCTAGTTTACAGTTTTCCTTGCTTTATCTACAAGATCCCGTGAGATCTCCCGTCGGGGAGATGACACAGCTCGATATGAGGGTACGTATCTTTCCCGACGGGCCGGGAGAGGACGAGAGTCAAGCTTCTTGCCGCGCGGTTGGGTCATCAGGCAAAGCAACAGGAGTGAAACATAAGGGGGACAGCGTTATGAGGCTTGAACAGAGTATCATGTGGTATTATTCTTCAGTCTCAGGATCAAGTACAACATCGCGTAGCTCATCATCACGAACCCAGTCGATACCACTGCCCACGATTATACCGCCAGCCACGCCTTTCATGACTCTCCATCTCTGCTTGCTCACATTGACGTCTGCCTCGAGCTTGTCCTGCTCTTGCATCATCCTGGAGTTGTCGCGTGGTACTCTCTTCTTTTGCTTTGCCTCTTCGGCTAGCTCGAACAGCTCTGCTGCTAAACTAACATTCTGTCGAGATTTGCGCAGTGTATTGGACTGCACTGTTGTTAACTCATGCCAGATCTTGTCAGTCTCAGCGGCCTGTTTGGCGACTGATATGGATGCGTCGTCCCTACGCTCGACATAAGGTAAAAGCTCACTGATGAATGTTAGCAAAGAGGTAAATTTGTAAGAATGGAGGACATACCGCTCGACAGGTGTTGCTTCTGCTCCGCTGTGAACGGCTTTCAGAATAGGATTGGTCGTCACAACAGCATCAACCACGTCGTTTCTAAGGACATACTTTGCCCTCGATTCTAAAAGTTCCGATTGAGCGATTTGCGTTTCTTCAGGTGTAAATGATGCAGCCTCGTCTGTAAACGGTAAGTTTATGCAGTAAATTTGTCTTCAGTAAAACATACCTTGCTGTTGGGAACGTTGCGCGTTGATAATGGCGATTTCTAGTCGAAGCTCTTGTATTCGGTCATAGAGTGCTAGGATTCTCTCTTCATCTTCTGAAATAGGCAAATGAGATGCTTCATCGTGTCCATTGACCATGGGATGGTCATTTAAGTCCGCCATAATGAATCCTCCTTGATATAATTCTCCTGTCAGTATACCTCGTCTGATGTCGATAACCTCAACTTCAGACGCGTTGTAATCTTTGAGAACACCGCGACGATAGTTTATGGCTGTGCAGGGTGGCTGTCCTGTGTGGCGTATCTTACCAATAAACATTTGCCTGTCACAAGGCACCAGTCACGCTAACCTTCCATGCTTTCATATGAATAATCGGTGGATCTTTCGTCACGCGAATACATAGATACTACAACGATAACTCGGTCATTAACAGCAGCATGCCCTACCGCTAGCTCTGGTGACCAAAACCATATCTCTATTATCGCCTGCCTTCTCTTTCGTCGGTCGCACATCGCGGCATTGTTTTCCACAGGAGATGTCTCGAGATGGCTCTCCAGGTGTTGATAGCCCATACGGGCTTGCGGCTGGAAGTCGATACCGCACAATTCTCCATGTAGGCTTTGTAGAGATGAATTTGAAATGGCAGTAACTAACCCAGGAGCAGTCTCGATGATCTCAAGGCATGGGTCTCTAAAAAGACTTCAATCCCGCCACAGCATATTGTCTCCTTGACCCCTCACGGCCGAACTGTTAAGTTTGCGAGCTTGCATGCAGAGGTTTGTCCTTCATCCATGTGCAAGACGTTTCTGACTGTGTCCTAGAAAGAGATCTTTGTCTATGATATCCGAATAAGCTCCCCAGGAAACACAAACCTCATCACTCCAGTCCCAACCCCGAAACGGTACGTCATCCCGAATGCGCCGAATACGATCGACGATGTGCAGTCAATATCATCATGGCAAGAGCTGTACAAGGATCGCCGCAACTGGGCGATGCGTCTTGTAGAGGACTGCGGGCAAATGAACACCGCTATATTGGCACGGTACAGTGAAATAGATGTCATCATCAAGTGCCTGGACGCCGCCGTTGCCAACCTTGAAATCAGCATCAAGCAAATCGAGCCCAAATACAACGATTTGAAGAAATGGGTAACACCTGCACTGGAAGAGCATGGGAATCTCGTTGAGAAGTGGGAGCGGTATCTGGATCTCGCCAAGAACACACCGATTTCGCCAGCAATGGTCAAATTCATGACTCGACGGGAAACAAAAAAGTCTAAGCCAACCCTTGAGGATCTCATCGAACTCGACACTGCGAAAAAGGCAGGAAAACTAGCACCAACGGCTCATCGACGGTTCAGCGACAAAGCCAAAGAACTTAGCAATGCAGCTTCGCAGATGTACAGGGGTCTAGAGTCACTGATCGCTGATTTCGAGAAGCTGATGAGCCGCTCTGCTCTTAGTCACAGTACGGATTCCACGCAGCTTCTAGAAGATATCGAAGCAGTAGTGAAGCAGATGGATTCCGACTATCGTGCAGCACTTAGTTACGGCGGCACACAACGCGATGTGGCGCAAGCATCCAAGACGGCTTCTGTTCATACCGAGCATCTGGTGCCAACGTTGAGAAAGAGGGTCAAAGATATGGATGAGCTGCTTCATTATTCTACAGATGCACGCAATTCAATCGCCTCGGAATCAGCAAAGTTCATGCGATACGTTACAGAGATAACATCGCTTCACAGCAACGTCAAGAGTCAGATCAACGTACTCAACCAATCCGAGGATGACATGACGACTTTTGACTACCTTCGTTTGATCCATCAGCTCCCTTACATGTACGCAGCTTTTGTCGCGGAAGCGATTCGTCGGCGTGAATGGGTCGACAAAGTCAAGACCGACTCCTCTACCTTAGCAAATGAGATGGCCTTGTTCCAGGACGAAGAGTCCAAGCGACGCAGAAAATGGCAAAAAATGATTGGTAGCATGTACGGACCAGATCTGGACACAAATGTCATAGGTCTTGAAGTCAACCTGCTTGGGGAGGACACTCCTTGGCCTGCACTAACCAAGGAGGACCTAACAGATTTCGTTCAAGCTTTGCAGAAACAGCCTGTTGATCAAACTGTTTTGGATGACGTGGTGAAGCTTGTGCAAGAGCTCGATAACCCAACAAAACAGCAATCCAAGCGACTCAAGGCTTTCAAGAATGGAAGTATCCATGAGGCGGCGCTTGGCAGAAGCGGACTCATGATCCGAGGAGATGACGATCTACTCCAATCACTACAGGAGGATAAAGGGAAGCTTGAAAACAAACTCAAGACAGCCGAAAGTCGAGTGCGTCGTTTAGAAGATTTACTTCATCGGCAAAGCCAAGCCAGCCGTCCCGGGAATCTTTTCCAACCTCAGGGCCCCCAGCAGCGTGAGAGAGGCAACTCCGGATCTTCGATCAGATCAAGCCGCTTCGACGACCGTAGGCGATCCTCGGATGGTATCGATCCATTGATGCGACGCATCACTCAGCTGGAGAATGAGCTGCGAGAGGAGAAACAACGCTCTGGCCATCTCCAACAAGAGCTCAGCGCTCAGACAAACCATCATGAAAGCATGAAAGGTCAGCACGAAGATTTGAAGGGCCAGCATGAAGACTTGAAAGGTCAGATTGCGGAAGTTAACATTACTAAACAAGATCTCCTCGAAAACATGGAAGCCCTCGAGCGCGAGTTCGTTGAGGAGCGCAAGAATCTCGAGAGTGAGATCAGGAATCTTAAGGCTCGTCTGGAGGATACCGAAGACGTCTTCGAGCAGTTCGATGAGTCAAGGCAGCATGAGAAAGCTGGATATGTTGTGCGGGTAGAGGAGCTGGAGGCCGAGGTTGAGCAAATCAACAAGCAACGACAAGACGATGCTCTCAAAGCCCAAGGCCAGGTTGACTTCCTCCGCAAAGAAACCAGGATTCAAAGGGAGCAGCAAGAGGCTCTCGAGCGTCAATTGCAATCTGCCCAGGAGGAAGCTCAGAGTGCTTCAAGAAAGTTGAGTGCTGCCGAGGAGACTTTGAAAGATCAATGGCAGGCCTTGACAAAGCTTTTTACTGAGGTTTTGCCCGATGCCACTGTCCCAGACAACCTGATAGACATTTCGGATTTGTTACATACACAAGCTGGATCTCTTGCTGAGAAGTCACGCAACTCAGAAGCAGACATCGAAATGCTCAAAACCCAAGCTGAACACTTTACGGCAACCATCAAGGAATTGCGGGAACAGATTGCCGAGAAGGATACAAAGCTTTCCGAAGCCGAAATGGCGACAGTTCACGTACGCGAGAATCTGGCTGAGGAAAAGGCAAAGGTTTCTGCTCTCGAACAAGAACTCGCTGATGGCAGGGAACAACTCACTGAGTTGCGTGCCAAGCTTAGCGATGGTGAAACTGGCTCCGAGGCTATGCAGACGAGGTTAGAGGAAGAGGAGAAGAAGGTCATGACCTTGACAGAAGAAGTGGCCTCCAAACAATCTCAAGTCGGCAGCCTGGAGGAAGAGCTCCGCATGTACCAGGAGAAGGTTGAATCCCTCCAGGGCAAGGTCTCTAGCCTGAACAACCAATACGAGCACCGAGACGAAAAGACTAAGGATCTGACACAACGCCTCTACTCTCAAAATGATCGCCTATGCCGGTTGCTGGAGCGAGTAGGATTTGCTATCAGCAGGAAAGATGGTGATATGACCATTACCAAGATCCCACGATCCGAAAGAAACGCCCAGAACCCCAACGACTCATCTGATCCTGGCTCATCACTCCGTAAATCAGGAACACTGAGCCGCGTCTTGGCCGATAGTACCGATCTTGAACTCCTCTACTGGCTCAATAGCTCGGATATAGAGGCCGAGAGTAAGAAATACAATGCCTTTATGAACAAAATTGGCAATTTCGATATGGAGCTTTTCTCTGATACTATTTACCGCAGAATCAAAGAGGTGGAACACATGGCTCGCAAGTGGCAAAGAGAAGCGCGGTCGTACAGAGAGAAGGCGCATACTTTGCAAAAGGATTCGCACGAGAAGATCGCTTTCAAGCACTTCAAGGAGGGCGACTTGGCTCTGTTCCTCCCCACTCGCAACCAGCAGGCGGGTGCCTGGGCTGCGTTCAACGTTGGCTTTCCACACTATTTCCTTCGCGAACAAGATGCTCATCGCCTGCGTCACCGAGAGTGGCTCGTCGCCCGCATTTCGCGAATTCAGGAGCGGGTAGTGGATCTCTCTAAGAATCTCCAGCCGAGCAGCGAAACGGACTCGATTAATGATGAGGAGAATGACAATCCCTTCCAGTTATCGGACGGCTTACGGTGGTATCTGATCGACGCCTTTGAAGACAAACCCGGTGCCCCCTCAACGCCTGGTATGGGCAAGTCAACGGTTGCAGCTAATACCGTGGAAGCAACGGCAAACATTCACACTCATGCTACGGGTGGAAAGGGTAAGAGCCGGGACAGTGTTACTAGTATTGAAGGTATTAACAAGACTTTGTCCAAGAGTCTTGAGAGTAGGCGCAGCAGTACCAACTCCAAGAAGGCCCTGCCGTTCCAACTTGGAGGAGGCACGGCTTTGTTGAAGAATAGTGCTTTGGCCAGTGAAACCAACTCACTTCGAGCACATCCCACCGACACGCCCTCGGGCACAAGTCCCACACAAGGGGGGCTTCTCGCAGCAGCCAACGTCAGTCTGGCTCAGAAAGCTCAGAAAGCTCAGGCAGACGGTCAAAAGAATGAGCAGGCGGACAGCGAGAGCAAATCGCCCTCAGGCGAATCTTCAACCCAAGGCGGTGGCAGCAGAGTGGACGAGGTACGAAATGTCGACACCCTCATGGGGCCATGACGATGGGTTGCTGATGGTCAGCTAGCAGCCTCGGGGCATTGTGCAACGAGAGGATTCGGCTGAGAGCCCGACCAAGAAGTCAGTTGTGTGGGATTCACTATGGAGTATCGACTACCATTATGAGAGCGGAACGAGAAAGTAGTTGGAGCGAGCTGCTCCACGGTGATTGAATACCTGCTCGGATCTGAGCCAACTTTTTTTTTTTGTCTGGGAAGTCTTTTTTATGGGAAGCGATGGGTCTATTGGGGTACTCGATTCATCAGCGGTGCGTTATGTTATGGTCAACAATCAGGGCAATAGAGAAATATCATGAATGCTTTAGGTTGGACAGCGACGGATGGCGAAATGCAGCGGGTGCAGTCTACAGGTTGAGTGTTAGGTCAAGACTCCCGCTTACGAGATATTTCAATTTATGATATTAGGGTCACAGATTTTTCATGCAGTTGTACGAATGTTACTATGTGTAAAAGGGTGTTTATGCAGGGGACTACTCAGCAGCTCAGTTAGTCTAGCAATGCTTACATGTCAGTACACGAGCTATCTAATCAACAAGAACGGACTATCTAATCAAATCCGGATCCGTTGTGATGTCTAAATCAATCAAATCTAATGCGCAAGGGGCAAGGGAGGAGGGGGGGAACTCGGTGAAGGGGAAACTCGATGATGGGGAAACTCGATGATGGGGAAAGGAAAGGTAGAATGGTGTAGGGGAGGGATCGCACTGCGGGCTTACAACATGATACCGGCCTCGTTGGCTATTTTAGTAAGCTCACCATTGTCTTCCACAACAAAGATGCCGTCGTCAGGGCCGTTCCAGCACCAGCTCCAGGGCCAAATGCGGTCGATTATATGGAGCTGACCTCCTGGCTGCAGAGACTTCTTGATCCAATAGACAAAGGTAGGGTATTGGGGACGATTCTCATCGTCGGGATCAATATCCCCTTCATTTTTAGCAACGATGTCCTTGACGAACTCATTGTCTTCAAGAGTCTTAATCCAGAACTTGTCACCCTTCTTGCAAAAGTCCATTCTGGTGGGAAAGCCAAAGAGGATTAGGGTCTTGAGACTAAGATAATTACCTATCTCGGTGAAAAAGCGCTTCAGGTCGGGGACATAGTGTTCCCAGTTGGCTGAGGTCAGGTCGAGACATAGAGTCTCGAGGCCGGTCATAAGAGACCAGTCCAACTTCAAAAGGGCCTGCTGATCTATAACGTGTGCCATGTTCAGATGAAGTCTGAAACTCTTAATGAGAGATGTTGGACCATTGGGAGCAACGGCACGGATGGTCGGGTCAAACAAGGGGTGTGAAGATGGACCAAAGGGGGTAGCTCGGATCATGACATGGCGCCGGCGCTGGCATTCGAGCAGCGGATCATCGTCTGACAGTCGCTTGAGGTAGGCCTCGCGGTTAGGTCCTAGATGCGTACCGTAGGTATCAAAAAAGAATGGGAGGTCATCCATGATCTGGCCGCCCAGAACCAGGAGGTTCAGAGTGCTCTGATCAACACTTTCCGGGGTAGCCCCGTGGTCTCTCCAGCGCAAGTATACGAGTCTAAGATTGTCAAGTAGTTCAAGGTTGATATCGCGATTTTAGATGTGGAGTTGGTGATGCAGACGGTGGTGTCTAAGGACTTGCTCCCAGCTATCATCGCCAGAAATCTCAAAGTCGATGGGGCCAGTTGCGATCGGGGGGTTGAAGATACACTTGTGCTGTAGGGGAATACTCTCAAGATGTCCTCGACCAATCTTTCCCTCTGCATTCGGCTCACCGCGGGTATAAATAATGGTGGACAACTCACCCAAACCCTGACAAGGAGACTTGCCTCTAGTCAGGAGGCAGACGAGGCATTCACGATATTTCGTGTTCTCTAACAAGATCTTCATGATGATTTCAGGCGGAAGAGTGGAGAGCCTGTTGGGCCCCGAGGTAGATGATGAGGCGCTCATAGCTCGTCTGCAGGCGTGTTAGTTGCGGGTGTAGGGGATAGGTGAGGTGGTGGGGTGGTGAGTCTCTTGGGTAAGAGACTGAGGATGGTTGGAGGAGGTTGCGGATGAAGAGGTTTGGATGGAGTTGGAGTTGGAGTTTCGAGGTTTAGATAGTCAGTTCTGCAGTTATTTCTCAGACTTCCATCCACTAGTTCAGGCATATTGCTAATCAGATGTTCAAGTGCCGTAAGTGTATCATGGTGGTGTTTTGTAGCTGTTAGTGGAACAAGAGCATTGTGCAAGTGCCGAACAGACAAATCATCCACGGCATTAGTCGTGACCGGTACATCAGCTTAAGTGATAGCAATGTATTGAATGAATTCGAAATGTTCAGATCTTGGTCAATGGCCATGTATTTCATACCGCTTGTTGTTCCGCATGAATTCGGAGATGTACTCGCTGACGTCAGCTTTTGATTGGTCTAAATGAGATTCTCTCATTCATTCTGACAATTGTTACAATTCCTCTCTGAGGATATCAATCAACCATATATGATAACAAATTATGTAGGTTGCACTGTTGCAATACATCAATAGGCAATGATGTCCTCAACGACACAGCCAGACACCAATCGCGCTCTACCCCCAGAATTGATTTATCAGGTCATCGAAGCCGTCCTACCTTCGAACTCTCGCGCCTTGATCCCGCCATCACATATCTCAACAAAGACACTGCTCTCTCTAAGCAGAGTCTCACGCGACACACATGGGCTAGCTACGCGCTTACTGCGAGAGCGATGTCTCTACATTGACAACAGCCATCGTCTTGCGCAGCTGCTGCTCTGCATACCTCGCTTCGTGCCAAGTCTGCCACCCGTTCTATCACTACGGAATATCACGTCGCTCTATCTGGCGCCGTTTGGCGATAAGCTCGATGACCAGCCCACGGCGGTCTGGGTGCGGGAGCTCTTTGGCGAGGTCTGTAATACGCTGCGAAGGCTTGTCATTGACATGCCGTTTCAGAGCCTGGATTATCTCGACGACCACTTGGATGTCAGGAGAACCCTCCGCCAGGGGTTCGAGCGGCTGGATAGGCTAGAGGAATTCGTCTGTCTTGGTGACTACCCGGTCCTGAGCCTTCCGGATGCCCTCACGGATATCTGGGGTTTATGGCCGGATCTCAAGCGACTCACGCTATTCTCTGCCCCGGTGGATAGTCACTGGCTCTGGTGGGATATTGCGTCGCATCACAGGCTCCAGCGCGTCGTTCTTGCGCGGTCACTGAACGTGGAGGCGATCAACATCAAGGACGAGTACTTTCATAAACTGCCGCACGACGATGCGCGGCTTGATCGAGAGATCAGGATTACGCTCCTAGACGCGGCCTTTGTGTGGAGAGGGGTCAAGACGTGGAAATGGGATGAGTTTGATCCCAGGGGACGGATGACTGTTGAGCTGTATGATGTGCCTACGTCGTTTTACGGTGATGAGAAGCCACGTGAGCTTGTGACTTCGTGGGTGAGGCGAGGTGCTCTGGATGGGAGTTTATGGGAGTGGAAGGGTGACATTGTTACTTGTGATACTTAACGTTCTGGTCTAGGTTAGTCAGGTTCTTGTGATTTAATCTCCCTTAACCCCAGGGTTAAGCAAGAATTAGCCACCTTCTCTGATTTCTTATCTAATTAATAATATCTAAAATGAATTAAGATAACATCTATAGTGTCTTACTTACACGTAAGTTATTTTATTTATTTTTTACGATTATTTAAAATCTGAAATTAGAGTAGACATGTCATAGAT